>JTDE01002547.1:45809-58179 GCA_014338405.1 Paragonimus skrjabini miyazakii
TGGAGGCAACTGACAGAACAATCGCCGACAGATCAAACTTACGAGTGTCACTGCAAATTAAATGGTATTTATTTGTGCGTCCCTGAAAATTACGTCAAGGTTGCTGTCTCGCATCACTGTAAGTCTAATATGATGTGTATAACTTTAACAGGGATCTACGGATGTCAAGATTCCAATCAAGCAGTTTAACATTCGGTAGAAAACATGTTAAATAAAGGATTTCTACAAATTTAGCTAGGAGCCCACTACACTGGCTCATGAGTAAATATCACCACAATACTACCTACACTGCCTTGGAACAACCGGGTTGACAGATAGTAAACTCGACTTATGAGAAACAGCCGTCTGGTGGAAGACGTTTCTCAGGACATCCACCTACAACAGCTATCAAGTAAAGTAAAATCGTTTCACATTACACGCAGTTTATACCCAACTGTCTGCTCCCATACTACAATTTACGTTATTCCAGAATGAGACAATCCGTTCAGGATAACATTCCGTCATGCACTTCAATCGCAGTAGACGATCGATCGCAACTCCTAATGTCTCTTGGTCGCGAGATAGCGAGTGAAAAACAGACAGCACTAAACCACCTTCTATGAGACAGCATAAGTATTCAACCACCACCAAAGACACAATCGTTACGATAAAACGCAATAATGTGACTTTGTGGACCTTTCATTACTAGTAAGTGTGGGACAGCAGTGCGGCACGGCAAATAACAAGCATGGGTTACAAAAACATTATATACTCAATGATTGCTTAACTCGGTTGAAAGGTGACAAGGGAAAAGCAGACGGCTGTATTCAAACCAGTGACACTCCGCCCCAAACAAAGTACTTATGCTGTTGACCTAACCGGATCAGAGACGACCATACGCACTGAATAGTCACGTAAATCAGAAATGCACTACATACACAGAATGTAGAGAATCGCTTACTCTGAAAATATAGAATATTAATCCAAACAACGCTGGGCCCAATCCACCACAAAGTCCACGAATACCGGTGATGAGACCCTAAAATGCGAAAAGTGGGAAATAATCAATGACGCAAGAAACCAGTTACGAAATAGTGAAGCCAATAACAAACCACATATCACAATACTTTTCTTAGCGGCTAAGCATCCGTCCTCCATTAGACGAAACCAACCGGCTGTTTGTGATTGACATGCATACGAACAGGCATCCACCGAGGTCCCGGTGGTCGCGACTCCGTCGTCTAGTAGATAAGTGGTTGGACTATCACTTGAAGTCCGCGCACAGGTTATGGGTTCAATTCTCTGGGGTACGCGGTGTTGGTGAGAACTAGTAAGGGCGAGGCAGCTGTTCTCCACTTCGCTGGTAGTTACTAGGATTATCTATTAGAGGATATCACATTGTCTAGCAAAAAGTGCAAACACAGTACGAAAGAAACTTTCTAAGACATCAAGTCCTAGGTTACCACTACAGACAGGTAACGACGAGTATCCGTCAACGAGTGTGATTAGGATAATCTCTTTACGAGGTACTCAAAGCGAACAACGAACACCATCTGACCCAGGGTCAGGGATATCGTCTTTTTTATCATTGCAAACCAATCGAATGTCAGCTGCTTGAAATGGAACTCAGACATTTCGGTCTACATTTTCCGTGGTAGATTCAGTGTAAAGTGAGTCATCATTATCACCATAACAGCCATGAGCCTGACCAAGAGGTACTGTGGCTCTAGCCGCCGCTCACCTCAACAGTGACGTGGAATATCCTAGAAGAAAACGCTACTAAGAAGGTTGAAAATGAATAAAAGAAGTCTAAGCGGAAGAACTGGAAATGGTATGGATACAAATACGCCATTAACTGCGACACCGCCATCTCGGATAACGTCTTTAACCAGCGGTTTGAGTAATCACGAGGACCCCATCCAGGCAGGCGACACCCACCCACTTTGCTCATTGGAGCAGTCAGGGTCGTCATATTTCGTGATCACGTTGTTGCTTGACCACCACGTGGTTTTACTCAACGGTTGGTGGTCTCAGTATATAATGTCCGATACGGTAAACGATCAGATGACATACGGAGTACGTGACCCAACCATCGTAAACTGTGCACCGTAAATAGTTGACCAATTGATCGCGCACCCTGGGCGTTCCGGAATACGCGTCGGCGAACGGCCACATTGCTCACGCGATCAGTCCATTTAATGTGGGCTAATTGACGGAGACAACGATGATCAAACACAGCAAGCTTGTTGACATCTTCCTTGTGAACAGGCCACGTTTTCGAACCATAGAGTAAAATGGAATGCACACAGGCATTATATACTCTTTCTTTCAACGACAACCGAACGTCTTTTCGACGCCAAACATGACGCAGTTTGGCAAAAACAACTCGTGTCTTTGCTATCTCCGCTGACATCTCATCAGCAACATTACAACATGAAGAGACTGTGCTACCCAAGTGTGTGAAACTGGTCACAGTCTCAAGAGGATTGCCTGCAATGAAGAAAGTGGGAATGCCCCAGTCTTGAAGCGGCACTTTGCACTCTGAAGGTGCGGAGCGCATTCCATACAAATCAGCCCGGTCACTCACACTGTTCAACATGGTCTGCATGTCTTCGGCAGAGGGGCTAAGTAAGACAATGTCGTCCGCATACTCCAGATCGGTCAATCTAGCGCCAGGAAGAAGCGCAACACTAAGCCCACTGGACTCCCGAAGCGCACCCTTCAGAATGTCGTCCATAACAAAACTGAACAACGGGGAAATCGGACACCCCTGACAAACACCACTAAAAGTGGTGAACGCCTGAGACAGTTGTCCATAAACTCTCACCCTGCTTACAGAGTGATCTCAATTGATTCACCTATTTCCCTGGTACTCCCTTACGAAGCAGCCAGCTCAAGAGAACGTTACAAGCAACTGAATCGAAAGCAGCCTTCAGGTCCAAAAAGACCAAGACCGTCGGCTGCCCATAAGAGTGCCGATGTTCCAAGATCCGTCGAAAGGTAAAAATGTGATCAACGCACCCCCGACCGGATCGGAATCCTGCCTGTTCTTCATGTATCTGACTTTCTCTGGGCTTAGTGAGCAACTTAGACGTAATAGACACCAAACTGATGCCTCTGTGGCTGTCACATAGACTTCGGGTCGCCTTTTTTTCACTAGTCCAATTAGACAATCGAATTGCAGCTGTGCGACCGTACGTTCGTACGTACTGTGCTGGCTCGTTTGCTTGTTGGCACCTCCATAACCCGACTGCTATGTATAGGTCCTGTGTCATTCGTTCATTGTCCTGGCAGCTTGTTACGGTATTTGCTTGCATATATAATCGAAATATCTGTGGTTCAGTTTCAACTAGATCCAGACGAACGGCTGGTGCACACGTTTTCTTTTTTTTTCACGATCAGGATGAAGCCATACGACCGAGCATCTAACCGTCGCCGGTCGATCGAATAATAAAGTATAACGTAGAAAAAAGGAAGTGCTTTAGATAAACTCCAAACGCAGAAGATTAAAAAGCGATACCGTCAAGTTCTCGGTAATCAGTTTGTCGTCCATGTAGCAGAATGCACATAGTGTGGCGACAGAGATGTGTTCAAATTTAGCCAAGACACTCATGTCCCATGAGCATATATCGTCAAATTGGCGATAACACACATGTTCGGTTATTCAGACATGTAAACACAATCCGCATTCAACATAATCAAATTGCTTTGTGACTAAAACCGCCGTTTGTGGCAATAACGATGGAGGGAATTGAAAAAGTAAGCAACTTGAACAAAAACAAAAGTATGAGGGAAAATAAGTATAACAGAAATTGTTTGGGTGCAGACGCATAAGTGACTGAGTCAAGCTGCCATACGGGAAAGCATTCCAAGTGGCCAGTTCAGTAAACAAGAGGGTCCCAATCTTGCAAACTTTAGAGTATGGATCAATCGAACTACTTTGTATTTTTATCCATTAGTGTATAACACGAGGCAATTAGTCGATGACCTGGAGGTGAGGGACAAGTAAGGAACAACATGTCGTGATCACTTTCCTAGTTAGGATCCGCGTGATTCATCTGGCTTATGGATGTAAGCATTATGATGTGTAATGGCTATCCGAGCTCAGCGGCGTGACTGGTGTTGCCGATCGAGTGAACTGTCGATGCACTGGTGACTGTTAGTGAACTGGAGCAATGACAGATCTACGCTTACTTACAGCCAACCTGTTTGGTTACAAGATTAAACGTACCTTGACGTTGAACGTTCGGAACTGGACATCAGATTTCAATGTGTTAAGTACAATCTCGTCCCTCTATTTCATCTTCAAGCCGGGACTCGTGTTTGTCTGGTTGTGAGACAGTTAAACAACTGAGTTAATCGAGGATGTATTGCTGTTGTTGAGAAAAGCATTGATGGACAATGCCCAATGTAACAAAACGCTCAAATGGCATACATAGCCACGCCAAAGCAGGGTGTCACTCTATATAATTTAATCAAGTCGCACATTCGAGGGCCTCTGAAACACTTATTTACGAAAACAGCAACGCTAGGACGAAAATCTGTTAACATAAAACAGCCATGATTCCGAACTATACAGTCTGAAGAATCACACATTAGTTTAGGTACACAGATGATAAAGGTTAGCAAAGGCAACGCCGACTTTCGTTAAGGTCATTGACACCTCCACAGCAGTATTACAAACTGACTAGATAATGTTACTCAGACAGACAAGGCGATCTTGTTTCAGACAGACTGGCCGTAATAAACGATGTAACAGTCTAAAAGACACCCTTGAGTATGTGACACCTAAAATTTCACACTGATCAACTAGTTTGGCACTGTCCAACAGAATTCAGCAAAGTATAGAAATGTCATTCGCATGTTACTTAACGGTAGTGAAATCAGTAAGTTAGATAACGCCCACAACATCATTATAGTATGCGACTACTTTGTGGTTGACCAAGTCACTTCAAACAGGTTGGTGATATGTGTTCTACGGTGTTGCAGGTGGTTTTCTTCTCAAATGTCCTAGTTAAAAAATGAATGAGTTTTTATCCACGATCACTTCGGATGGTGGATTGTTGAAGTTGGTGAATAACTCTGTCAACCTGAGCACACAAACAAATGTTAACAGAGCTGTGAATGGAATGATCATTACTAGTAGTGCGAGGGTCAAAATAATGTTTATGTACCCATACCTCTTGTACCGACGGCACGTAAACTGTGTATTCGAAAATTTTGTGTGAATATATGATTGTGAGACCTGACTGGTTTAAAAAGAAGGCTTCCATTATTGTTAACTCTTAGCAGTCGCCGCCTACGCATGATTGCTCGTGTATGGTGAAACCACAATTTGAAGACTGTTACAGAACGGATAATGGAGGGACAGTAAACTACCTTGGTCTGTTGCCGGTCAAGAACTTTACTAGCACAGAGGGTCGAATGTGCTTTCTAGAAACAAACATAATAACCTGCATAAATTGTCAACCTGCAACCTTAACGATACTCTCTACTGACAATCAGTCTAGGTAGACGTTGACTCCAATCAACAGACCACCTCTAATCGCACACGTGCAATTAAGCAAATCAGAAAAAAGACATACCTGTGCAACGCCTTGTTGATCTGCCGCGGCGTGTTTTGACACAAACGCGCTCAAAGCCGGATAGGTGACCGTTCCCATGGCAGCAATCAGACCGGCAGACCACAGGAGTACAGGCTGAGTGGCGAACCCGTATAATGTGAGTTGAATGGCTTCGAACACAAGACCGATTATAATGGCCCGTTTGGGTCCCACATAATTGTTCAGTAAATTTAAAAACAGAGTCTAAACAGACAAAAAAGAAGAGGAGGGATAGACAGGTGTTGACTTGCTTGCAAAACGAGTAGCTATAAAACACCGATACTGGTGATAAAATAGAGAGCTATGCAGATAATAGGGTTAGCCAGCTAGACAGTGAACAGCATACGTCCTAAAGACGTTTTGTAACACCTTTATACACCTTGTCATTTTGAACTGGCCACGTAAATCACTTTGTTTAAAACACGAACAAACCGATCAGAAAATTTTTATGACGCTATCAAGTAACAGAAACTTCGAACGGAAAACAAATTGAAAGATAAAACGAAAACGCTACACAAAATAGTACAGCTTCGGGTGGATGTACGATACTTCCCGTTTCAGTCCCGCTGTACCTCACCTAAGAGTACCTGCTTGGAAGAAATCCATCAAACAGGAGCAATGTGAAATGTGGATTGCGTCCCTGGAGTTGCAGTATGTAATTTTTACAGCAGTCCACTATGTTTACACGATGCATATCTGTTTATGGTTAAGTTGTGCAGGAGAAAAAGTACTTGTAGAGAAGCCAACCACACCAAATGGCAAGCAAAACCAGCTGACACTTCTCATGCATTGAAGCCCTTCAATTCATTATCAACTTCACAGCACGAAGCGATTAGCAACATGGATTGGAAATAACCCGAAGCTGCCACCTCCATCTAGGTGCAAATAATTAGACGGTACGCAAAATTCAGAGGTGAAGGAAACGTATAAACTGCGAGTTTCCGATGTACATGCATGCGTAGTTGCACTTGCAATGCACACTGTGGGATTGTTTAACGGCTCTTAGCATTTGCAGTACCGTGAGAGATTATACACAACAAACACAGATCAAAGCGAGAAAAAACCAAATTGGCGTGCAAGCGTGCTAAATCTGTGAACAACTCAGCTTACTTGTGCAATACAAGAGAGTATGCCACCGACGGCGATAAATAAAGCAACGTTTTCTTCGCTGAAACCCATAACCTGAAAAGGTGGGTGGATTAAATAGAGTTGAAAATTGAATAAGCACACAAGAAACGATCAGGCAATCAGTGGAAAGCTGCTGATAAAATCTGGCTAGAGTTTCGGTGACAGGAGTGACTGATTAAGTTAAAACCGCGAAATGCTTTGTTCGGAAGACTTTCACACAATATGCAATTCCATCGCATGCCGAACTCCGGAAACGAACACACCGGAATGCTACTTACAACTATGAAAATGTCGGATCTAAAAATGTTTAGCAAGAAGTTAATGAGACAGGCAAACCTCCATCCACGGAAGTGGGTGATAGTGGGCAAATTAGCAATCAGGGGGCTTTACATCAACTACAAAACTCATCAAGTCGCAACTAATCGATTAGAACATTCCTTTCATTAGAAAGCAGCAAATGAAAAAAAGCCATAACAGCGATGTGATTGATAATTTTCAAATTAACTCAACAAACTTATACACGAGAGTTGACCTGTGCAACAGGTTACTTGCTTACTTCACTAAATCAACAACACAAGTCACTACGTCTTGTTTCAGTGTCAAGTAACTATCCCAGATGGCAGTGTGACGCAGTCAATGGCGCACCTGCATCCTTACTATTTCTGGTTCTTCCATTTAGTCTTTATTTCTTTAATTAATTAATTAATCTATTTTGACCCTCTCAGTAACGTTTCGTTTAGGATATTCCACGTCACTGTTGAGTTGGGCGGCGGCCCTAGCCAGAGTGTTACATAAGCGCATGTCTGTGCACCAGTCGCGTTACATACATACATTTTTCAGATTCCCCAAGCGCTCAGTAAGTTCTGCCCATCGAGTAAAGCCGAAACAGAAACGCATGCGCAAATAAGTCCCAGTCCCCTTACAAACCGATGAATCTGCAAACAGAATTAGAGGAAATTATCATCTGTACTGAGCACAACGTGTTGTGTACGAATCAACCGAATACAAACGGAAGCAACCGCATATTATGGCTAAACACACAAGCCTTCACCTAACATCCGACAGGACGCGAGCTGCCACGTAACATGCGAGATCATAGATGAACTGTATAATGACGGGTTAAATAAACCTAGCCAAGAACAGTCGTGGTAAGCGGGTTTAAACCCACGACCGTGTTGGGCGTTGTTATCGCAGAGCTACCGTTAGCCACAAGTGGGCTGGATACTGCCGGGCTACCCAAATATGGGCACCAACAACATCTGAGTTATGCCCCATTGTCGTCAGCGCATCAACACGCGTGAACTACTTCAAACGCGGATGGTTCAAGTTAACTGATAATTTTGACAGAAAACACGCAGAAATACTTCACTCTATATGAACACTTTTAATAAACCTGAGTCCGGGTCTCGTGAGTTAAGAGAAAAGTAGCAGCCGAATCTAAGTAGTGATTAACCACATGCTGTATAAAAATTTTGTTGGGTTAGTGCCAAATAGTGGGCTCTGTTCAAAATCTCGAATTGATTAAGAACACACATGGGATGGTTGCCCAAGATGAAGAGGCAGTCGTTCTGATCTTGGCTGACGAGAAGCACCAATTAACTGTGGTTGGCGAGTTTCCTAATTGAACCAATCAGGCCAGAAGGCAGACCAGATAACGCCCCTTGCCCATTGACCGGTTAAGTGTGCACATGAGGTGACTAACATATACAAAGACAAATCAAAATTACCCCCACGAATTCAGGGGATTTCCAGCAGAAAAAATAACAGTAAAAATGATGTTCATTTCCCAAGGAGATCATCACCACGGCACACGATGAACGGTCGCTCTGGAGAAATGGACGCTGTGACAAGAGACCAAATTCGGACTGCATCACATTATTCCCAGTATGGTATACAGCTGGTGTATCATGAGGTACGTCACTGTCATAACCGCTTTCCTAGTTGTAAGGCAATCGACTAGATCTAACAGAACAGCCGCTGTATCTCCAACCAAACATATCAAGAAATCTGAATACCACTTACGAGCGAATGTGGCTGAATATTCGGTCGTGCCTAGCGTGAGGTCAACGGCGTTGTGGTCAACATGGCTGTCTAATGAAAGTGTGGCCGGAGTTCAAATCCAGGCTATAGAAAAGATGGACATTATTGACGAGCTCTAACAAGAGCACACCTCGGGTCTAGCGTTACTTTTCTAAGAGGGCCGTGTAAAAAGTCTGTAGGACGCAGAAGCTAAGATCACCTACGTGACTTCTAACATATATAAACCAAACCCCCAACAAGTTATTAATTTCTTTTCAAAGCAACTACCTTCGACCCGATTGCCATATATTTATATTTCACGCATTGAGAAGCTAGTGATGAATTCGACAGCCCAAGTCATGAATCGGCTTGGGTGATGGTTTTCTTAGTCATTCACATTATTGCACACTGTTGACGTTCTACGTCCTGTTACTGCTTTATTGAGTTTTACGTGGTCTTGAAGTAGCTGGCAGCTGCCTTGACGTTTCGCCTCTAACTACGTGAATCAATTTAACTTTTCCAATCGTCCTAACGTCGCTTGACCGTATACAAAGTTGAAATGCAAATGTTCGGTCACGTAACGTGTACGATGTTTAACCTCCCTGCAGTCCAGCTTATGCGAATTAAGGTGATGACGGGTATCTGTCGGTCTTAGGCTATATTTCGTGACTTAACCAAAGCCTGCTAAAACCGAAGAGAAGCTTGCACTGGATTAAACAAGAATCGGTAGTCAATTTGTTGAAATGTCTACAGTGTCACAACGAGACTGGGACCTTGACGCGGTGTGACGGCTTGCGCATCTCGATGACCTATTGGGATATACTGGACGGTGTGGCCACCACACCGACAGAGTCGCTTATGCCAGGCAAGCCAACAAGTAGAGGTCTGACAAACCAGTCTCCTGGTCCTCTAGGTTGGGGGTTGGAAGAAGGTTGGCATCTTTTTCCGAAAAATGTAGCATGTCTAGTTGTGATGAAAATCTACTTGATTCCCCGCTTATCCAAACCCTGACACAATAGGAGTTCTAACAAGAGACCAAGCTAAACGTCGCGCTGAAGATACTGCATCGGGATTGGACAACCCGTCTCAATATTAAACCTTCTGTTATTCGCTAATTTTTTTGTTCCGTATTGCACCAATTAACGTTCAGTTTGTGACTTTGTATGTGTCCATATGATCAGCCAATGAGTGACTATGATTTCTTTATTACTGTTGTACATCCATAAACTCGGCTTCTTGTCTCACGAATGAGAACTGCTTACTGAAACTAGTACGAGGTCTTCTCTTTATTATTTGCGTGGGAGGTTTCAATTCGAGTACGATTTCCAAGACTATTCGAAGCCCTTAATGCAGAGTATCACACTAGTACACTGCCACCCACCCGCTGCCTTGCGGCATAGGCTTTTGAGCCAAAGGCTTTGGTTGAGAACCCTAATCGTTCTCCTGTCTAGGTCTGGGCGCCCTGCCAGTATGTCAGCCCACACACAACCATGAATAGTCACAACACCAGTAATTCCATACTGCATCGACCGTCTCGCAGTATAAACCGGGTCGCCCTATCTACTGCATACAGCAGGGTGGCTAGGCGAAAACATGTTACTGCCGACCCCTCCCCCACTGTCCTAACAAATTTAGTTCTCAGGCCCCTCCCGACCTCCATTTCTGATAGTTACTCCACAGGTCCCACAACAGATGTAGCTAACCGTGGTAACACTGGACCGGTAAATTCCGTCTCTTGCCATTCTGCCTCATGCCTCCCTCGTCCCTTGCTTAGACCTAGAATACGAATGAATATAGGTGCCTTCAACGTTCGCACTCTAAAACAAATAGGTCAACGGGCCGCTCTTGCACGAACGTTAAACTCGTTGCATGTCGATGTCTGCTGTATCTCGGAGACTACAATCCAGGACAGTAGTCAGCGTATGGAACTAACAGCACCCGCATTGTCTACCCGATACTGGTTATACACTTCGGGTGACACCACAGTCTCTGTTACAGGTCAGGCTGAAGTGGGTATAGTCCTTAGCTCGACGGCCGCAGCCGCATTGATAGACTGGATTCCTGTTAACAGTAGACTTTGTGCCGTCCGCTTGGCAGGTTCCGTTAAGACCAACTCTAGACGCAAGACTTTCAGGAATTTATTCATTGTGTCTGCTTACGCTCCTACTGACTGTAGTGACGTCGACGTCAAGGACGCGTTTTATTCGGATCTAGCCTCTCTCCTTCGGTCGACATGTAGCTCTGATATAGTCGTTCTGGCGCGAGATATGAATGCTCAGGTCGGCCGCCTTGGTGAAGCCGAATCTCGTTTAGGTGGCAAGTTTGGGATAGCGTCACATCGATAAGATAATGATGGGCGAGTGTTGCAGCTGTGCGCTGAGTATAAGCTATTTTTAGCCAGCACTAGTTTTAGGTATCGTTCACACCATTGCTATACTTGGCGCCCGTCTTCTCCGAATCAGGCCGGGTCTCAGATAGACCACATAGCTGTTAGTTACAGGTGGCGTGTTTCCATCCAAGATTGTCGTTCTTATTGGAGCACGTACTTGGACTCAGATCATGCATTTGTATGTTGTCGTTTTGTTCTTACTTTTGCGGGACAACGACCCCACCGACAGCAACGACTGGCTGTTGATAAATTGGCTTTGCCATCGGTAAAGCATAAGTACCAAACCAGCTTAGAAAATTGCCTTAGTGATACTCACTCCCAAGATCCTAATAGCTGCTGGACACAAATCTCACAGGCTATCCAGAAAGCAGGTACTATAGCATGCGGCACAGGGATACATAAGTTTAATAAACATTGGATCGCAGGGAAATCTCTGGAGTTGTTAGAAGCCAGACGGAAGATTCCTCCTGGTAGTTCACATAATAAGTCTAGAAAAGATATCCGTAGGAAACTGAAACGTAGTCGAAGGGCTGATCGTGAGGCTTGGTTAGTGGAAAAAGTTGGGGAAATGGAGATCGCTTTTGCCTCAGGGAACAGCGGCACTCTTTAAACTGATCCGTGCTACTGGTCCCAAGCGACCGTCTGTCAGTGAAGCTAGCAGCGAAGCAGATGGTATACTAATCTATAATAATTCCAGAAGCTTAGAGCGTTGGGCGGAACACTTTGAGGGTCAATTTAGCTGGCCTCCTGCTTCTACCGTGCTGTCTCCACAAACTTCTGATGTAACGCCCTGGTCGGCAGATTTAGAACCACCCACTGAGACTGAGGTTCGCAATTGCATCTCGGCTCTCAATCGTAATAAGGCTGCCGGTCCAGATGATCTCGTGCCGGCACTTTTTAAAGAAGGTGGAGAGGTGTTAATCGAGGCCTTGACTCAGCTGTTTCAACTTGTGTGGATGACGGAGACCATCCCTCCGTGCTGGTGTCACGCGATAATAGCTCCTTCACTCAAGAAAGGTATCAGGAGCTCTTGCGAAAACCATAGGGGGACCAGTTTGACCCCAGTCATTTCTAGGGTTCTAGCATCCATTATACTTCATCGACTCACTGCTGTTCGGGAGTTAAACATCAGAGAAGAACCGGCAGGGTTTCGTCCTGGTCCGGGATGTATAGATCATATTTTTACCCTCCGTCAAATTTTGGAACAGCGTCATGTATACCGCCGGTCAACAATTGCCGTATTTCTTGACTA
>JTDE01002547.1:58515-71939 GCA_014338405.1 Paragonimus skrjabini miyazakii
TGTCTCCGGCAGTCACAAGATGCTGATGTGGACCTCCTACCTGGTGGAAGGCTGACTGATCTTGACTACGCTGACGATAAAGCGTTGCTGTTTGACAACTTTCAAGCGGCACAAGCAACACCGAATGCAATTTCGCGTTCTGCTAAGTACTTCGGAATGCGCTTTGCAGCCTCGAAATACAAAGTGCTTCTGCAAGATTGCTGTGATTACGTAGATTTAATGTTAGATAATGAAGTCATGGAAGTTGTTGACCGGTTTGTATACCTGGGAAGCTGCATCAGCGGTGGCGGCGGAGGTGTACAGAATGAAATAGAGGTGCGTATTTCCAAGGCTAGACTGGTGTTTACTAATCTGAGGCACTTATGGCGACAGAAAGGTATCTCTCTTAAGCTTAAGGGTTGCGTATATAAGGCGACAGTGAGAGCTGTATTACTTTACGGCAGCGAAGCATGGCCGATCAGAGTATAGGACGTGAACCGTCTTCAGGTATTCGGCCACCGATGTGTGCGTTCAATCGCTCGTATCGGGTGGCCCCAACGAGTAAGCAACGAGGAGGTTAGGAAGCGGGTGATGGCACTGATTGTCAAACTAGTTCTTTTATTCACTCACTACATTTGCACAGACTTAGATGGTTAGGTCATGTACTAAGGATGTCAGCTAATCGCTTGCCACACCGAGCACTGTTTGCCGACGCTGCGGCCGATTGGCGTAAGGTGCGAGGTGGACAGATGATGATCTGGCGTAGACAAATGAATGCGTTCACGAAAGGGTTGGTCACGGTAGATCGGGTTCGTCTTCCGGGCTGGAGCTCTCGCGACTCACAGAGTCGGTGGCTGGAGACGTTAGGTGAGATAGCGGCTAACCGAGCTCAGTGGCGTGAGTGTTGTCGTTGTTTGGTCGAGTTGTCTGTGAAGTGAGTGCACTTAATGACGCGGGGCAGTGAAAGCCGTGAGGAAGCTGTCTTGCTGATGACGCCTTACTTTCACTTACAGCTCGGTTGTTTGTTTGCAAGGTGTATGCGTCTTGATGTTGTATGTTTGAATATAAACGTAGCTATTTTTAGTGGTTAGGTCCGCTCCTCTCTCCCTTTGTTTCTTCTGTCTTCCCAGACAGGGTTTGCTTTTTCTTATTCGTCGTGGTTGTGTGGCAGTTAAACATCAGTGTGAACCACTGATGTGTTGCTATCTATGATGATGATGAGTGTCTAGTGCATGTGGATACCCGGTATGCACCAACTGTTATGATGACTACTGCTCTTTCCACTCACACAGGATTCCAAACTACCCTGTTTGGGACTGTGACCCGAAGGTTTCGTGGCGACGAGAAAGAACTTACAGCATAGTGACGGACTGGGGAAAATGTTATCGTGATAGCCTCTATGGGGAGAATGCGTTCGCAAAGAGCGGTCTCTGTAGGAGATATCACATAGAATAGCTCGTGTGCCGTAAAGCATTTTAGTACCACAGCTATGCCCGTATGAAACAGTCAGCAAATGCTTGCTGACTGTTTGACGCCCCACTATTTCTAGGAAGCAGTTGAGTCACACTAGAACTCGGTAACCCATAAATGCTTACTTTCAGTATAACTACTCTCAGCTGGCTCAACAATGTTAGGCAAGAAACCGCCGATATATTCTACCGTTCCAGTAAGTGTGTATATACCGCAGTGTAGATGTAAAATATTCCGCCCGGCCTGAAAGTCAATCCGTCGGCCTTTAACTTCGAATTAAGCCTTTAACGCACAGGATGCCAGTGTTTTGCTTGTCATAATTAACTGACTTTCCCTTCCTACACAGAGTAACTAACATCTTCATCTTTAAGGCTAAGGCTCAGTTGGAACCGACTTACTCACCAACCGCGAAATCTGTATTTTTAATTGTTGTACTTACAATTCCTAGTGGACAGTGAACAACCAAATGCGCGGTCGCAATAGTGTTCAGTTGGAGTTAGGCCGCTTCTAGAGATCCATAAAAAGACCTGACATCACAGGGCGTGCAAAACCCCGACAGTACACGGACTGAAAACAGTCGCTAAACTGGTCAACACATAGCATAAGGATTGCTGGTACATAACCCAACTATGGGATGATAGCGACTTCTTTTGTTCACACATGACTCGGATTAGGACTACGACCTTCAGGCTTCACAAAAATGACAGCGAAGTAAACAAGCTGGAAACGCAATAGCGAACTCGAGAGAAAATCATGGTAACGGACGTTGTACGGAAACAGTGCATTGAAGAAGTAGTGGAAACGTTTTCCGCAGACCTTGCACCGTTTTTAACAGAAGTGGTACCTGTAACTGAGAAGTCCTTGGGAGACAAGGGTTGCTGAAATGAGGCACAGAGATAAGTTGAAGAAAGCTTGTTCAAAACCGTGTGGTCAGTATAACACGTTCGGCAACCTGAGCGAAACCAAACATTTGTTAGCCTATCAAACTTCAACAATGGATTGCTAGCAATGAATGCTGTTTTTCGTTTTACTCCATTTTGATAATGTTTCGGTGGGCTCTTCGACCACCTGGAGTTGACAATGGACGAAACAAAAGATCGGTTCGAGTAGAGTCAGTGAAATTCCCATGTCAACGCAGCAAGCAATTCTGACCACCACCACAAAATCGAACTGTCAAGAGGTGTTACGCTCATGCATGAAACCCGCATCAATAAAGATGTTATGGACAACGTCTCAGACTTTTGCTACAGGTTGTCGACTGTTCCTGGATCGCGAATTGCTAGCATATGTGACCCAAGCCAGCGCTACTTCCGGACGCCTTGAAAAACGCATCTGTAGAAACCACAGATTAAAGAAACTTAGTTACTTGTCTACATGGTCATGGGTTTTGTCCACGCCTTAGTATAACAGCGAAACCCGGATAATATGCAAAGGGAAGGTGCAGTATCTGGATCACCTTCATCTGTAGTGCCTATGGTGCGTCCTAGGCACGAATGGTCGAGTATGGTCACAAACATTGACGTACTTTGTCAAGCACAGACAAAGAGAAGTAAACCCACGTTGATGCTCAATCGGCTTTGATGGCAGGGACACGTGCGTCGGACAAATGAGGACCGGATCCCAAAACGGTCGCCTTGTGGGAAGCTGAAAACAGACAAGTGGAACCCTGGTCGCCAGAATCAGCAACACCACGATGTCATTTAAATGAGTCCTCTATGTTTTAATATGGATAATAGATTATAGGAGAACACAATTCGAACGGGATGCCTAATAGATGTCTGAAAGTTCACTAAATGACAGCTTCGCAGACTTAAAATCAAATGCTAGGCTGGCAAGACAACTACGCGTGTCATAGATCGTGCTATCGTAATTGTGACGCTGTAACGATCGCGATCGAAAAAGCGCTGTCTGTCTCGATCAGGAACGACATCAACGCACCCACAGCGAACTGCCAACGAAGAGATGGCGAATGCGGCAAGCTCGGATAAGTCAGTCCAATAATAAATCATTCCTAAAGACCAGTTAGTACCGGCACTCAGGCAAACCACGCTTATTCAGTCGAAAAATCTGGGTCATGACGGTGTCCTACCGAATTTCTTTAGCTCCGTTGGTTTGTTACGCCTGAAAAGTTTAGCTAAAAGTGAAACCTGTTTGTATTCACTATCCAATATAAAACGTACCAATATATACTCCTATACTGAAGCACTCCTTGATTTATCCTATTAGAGACCATCACTGGCTAGGGCACCTTCACATATTGTTTCCGAGAGATACGGGTTTAACACCCATAGCAGCTAACGATCTTCTCAACTCGCAATAATCGGCTGGGTTGCAAAGGATTCTACTTACACATTTTTCGGTTTTATTCCTTCAAGTTTATGTTGAATATAGGCGGCCGTCAGCTTCATCCATTGCAGCTGACTAATCCCGAAATAAAGGCAGTCAATTATGCATGAAAGTGTACTGAGCTAGGTTACTCATTAATCACTCGCCAGCTATACGATGACTGCCTACGATATCGTGTTAACGTTTGGTATACACAAGCTGGACGGAACAACATGTAACCAAAGCGTATGAAGCGTAAAGAGTTTGAATGGTCCAAAACAGTCCCGGGTCAATCGGGTAAAAACATAAGAGAACAGAAAACCTACCCAAAAAACGGCCACATCACACGATTGGTAGAAACCGCACAAATCGAAAGCCACTCCCTGCGTTAGCGCCGGCGCACATGTTGGGTTGTGTGTAGATCTAATGGCGGTACCTCATCGATTGATACTAGTGCAGTTAATTAGACTGGATCAATCACACCGCTTACTCACATCTCTCTCCTCCGTGTAGTATTCCAACCAGCGGAGCGCACTTGCAGAATCTTCCGTAAATAGAATGGAGATGCACTGCGTTGCAAAAACCAAACCCGGTCGCCCATTCTTATCTAACTTAATACCGGAATTACATACTAGTCTCACCTGAAAATTTTAATTAAAATATGGTCCTAGCCATACGCCCAATTGTCTAATAGTACAAGAATAAGTGGACGTTTTACTGCAGGCCATTTTGTTTCGCAAACCTCCTTGACTTCGTTAGACTTGTACGGGCGTAAAGAGCCGGTCTGCTTTCATAGTGTTTCAACAACAAACTGTGGTTATGCTGTGTCGCAGCAGTGCTGTGCACGGTTAGCTGTGCGCGAATACGAATCCAGGTTGTACCGCGCCACATTCACAGTCCACCAGAAGGGACGGGAGAACTACGAGTGTATAAGCGAGCCCGGCCAACCATTTAACAGTAGAGCCGGGCGATGGTTACAACCTTTACGTCTACACCGAAGGCACATACACATACACAACGGGTGTATGTCGGTGATAGGAGAGAAATGGACTATTGCTAGATAAAGTATAGTACGCATTACACGCTTATTTTTTTAATAAAGCGAGGTTCCGATTGAGCCACAGTGCTTATTATGATTGTTCCAAAAGGATCACATAACAAGACAATCCTTAAGTAAGATGTCACGACGAACGGAAAGAGGGCGAAACCACTGAAACGCATGTTCGCAAACGAGAACGCATCGGAGAAAATTAGCGGCAGAACACCCCAAGTGAAATCACATGACTTAGCACATTCAGGACCTGTATCCTATGACTGACAGACGGTGCATAGTGTGATGGAAACTGCCGTAGCAACACAGCATAGTCTTATTCCGGTGTCATTCCGCCAGCTCAAATAAACGTAGTTCCACCTCTTCCTTGCACCTTGTCACACCAAATGGACACACTATTAATCCATTGATAGACATCCGCTACGTTACACTATCTTGGAACCTGGTTGTTTCCTTGCGGTATGTAAATACTTTGATTTCTAACGTTTGAACTTAGAAATAAAGTTTGTACAATGTAAACCCTCTCCATAGCCTCTGACCAATAAACCAGGAATTTCAAATGGTCAAATCCAGCATTAATACCCATTTCCTAAGTGTTCTGAGTTTGGCGGACGTTGCTACTGCAAGTATTTATGGGTGCTTGTCATTTCCACAAATATTTCGTTGTTTGGTCTGCCATACAAGCCTTACGGTTGCAGAGTATGTGTAGGCCGGGACAAGATTTTACAATACGTCTTACGTACATATTCGCGGAGTTCCATTCAGCCATTGTCAAACTATTGTCAGACTTACACTTGCATATATCCACGGCGAAATTCACCTTTATGAAAACATATGATCGTGTATATAATGACTGGGCCAGTAGAACGGAACAATGATAAGTGCCTTTCATGAACACATGAGTGAATGTGCCACAAGAATTAGTTCATTCCACTATAGGCTTCAAAAGTAGGAACATCTGATGAAGCAAACTAGTTGAACAGCTCACAGACCGCACTTTTACACGTCTTGCCATGAAACAGGCTAGGCTAACTTTTGAAATAGGTACTATTGAGCTACCTGATCCTAGGTGGGAACAGTTGAGGTGGTCCGAGTTAGAATTAACAATCTTGCATTGATAATCGGGGTTATTGCCGTTAACTGCGTTTACGCTCCGGCAAGGTGGGGAATAATTGTTGCGTTGAATTCCCCCAAGCACAAGGAACCACCAATATGACGATCTCACCCCACGAAGGAAACTACCCAGCACCGACTATTTTTTGTCCGGGACGGTGGAAATTTCATCTTAAAAAACGTGGACTGTACTACCTCGATCGACAGTTAGGATGCCTTCAAACGAAGACACAACCACAGTCCCTGCCAGCAACCGAAAATACAATGTGCACAAGAAATGAAAGCACAGCGGAAAGGTTTGCAAACTGAATATCTCAAGTCCCCCGGTTCGATGTCGAGCAGTAGCACCAGTTAATAGTGGATGCACCCATCCGCGATAGTGTGAATATACAACGACAAACAACTCGATCTCTACAGTCCGGTTAACAGAGAAAAAGCAGATTGGGCTTTGGAACTATGTTGCCCAACGAGCTGTGTAAGCCAGCACTGGCAGCGCTCGTATGGACTGTGTTGATTGGTTTGATCATTCTGTATGTGTACACAGTTATGAGAACTGTACTTACACATGCCATGGTAGTGTACATGTCCAAAAGCCATGCAGAAATATAAATAAGGTAATAAAAGAAATAACCGGACTGATAGCATACGACCTGGAGCGAATAAGCACAGCAACCTCAACAGGTTACATAATCCCTTGAAATGAGCGGCGAAAGGTTACAAATGTCGAAGTTGGAACATCAAATACATGAACGAAAGCGTACATGGCAAAACTGAAAAGTAAACTTGTGAACACCTGTGACGGTAATTTCGACTGGATCGGGCAGACGATTGAGAACCAGTCGGTCGTTTTAGGCCAAGTCGATCGAGACGCCGGAGGCTTAACTAACATTCCAACAGCGACTGCCAGTTCAATTTACGAATCTCTGTAAAATGATAATCGTCACGCCAGCTTCCAACAGATTTTCTAATGTGTCTCGAGTGTGTTCCCGCAGCTGGCACTTTTGTGGAAAAAGCCTCATAAATCCGCCATGGATCAGTTCGACTCAGTTAAACAAAACAGTCGTCAACAGTGTTAGCGCACACTGGTAGAAACTCTGTCAAGACCAATTTTAACCCATGTCAAAACATTACACAAAAGCTTCCGTTGAACTGATCGAGCCCTGTCGTGTTAGGCAGAGACAGTTTCAATGGCGAACGGTTTCCACTCATTAGTGAAACAATAAAAAGGCTGACGAACATGGCAGTCGCTGACCTGTTCATTCGAGATTGTAGAAACAAAGTTAACTGAATAGCCTACACAGTTCTTTGCGTTGGGATGTTGATACCACAGGACAGGCAATAAGGCTACAGGTTTGAGGAAGTTACGCACATTTGATGAAGTTAGTGGGATGATCGAATACAAACCACAAACCTCAAGTCAGACAGTAGACGCAATGCCCTCAAACGTGTCCAGCTGCCTGAAACAAGGTCAGTAAATGTCGACCAGCCAATCAGATTACGTGAGACACATATAGGATGTTCAACTTTATAATTCCCCGTGGTCATTTGTGACCTATAAACACAAGGTCCTTGTGACCTATAAACACAGGGTCCTTGTGACCTAATTTCAGGCTTCTTTTCCGCACCTGTTCTTTTCATTCTTCTCGATTGAATATTTCAGGGGTTGGGGATATGGGTGTTTCAAATCAGCCGAATTATCCAAATCGCTTAGTCGACAGGAAAAGCAAAGTAAAATGGATTGAGAAAGTCTGCCTTAGCAAAGTTGCGAAGGGAAGAATGCTAAAGGAACTCGAAAAGATGATTCGGTAGGTTAAATAAAATTCAATCACCGCTCATTAGACTTAGCAAACGCAGTTCAGTAAGCAGCAAACAACAGCTCCCATTCGAATTAGAAGAGTTATGGAAGATCAGTAAATTAGAGAAGAAAAACGAGAAAGCAAATTAGAACGCCTTGATTACCGCGGTAAACCAATCGGCCAGCAGGCTAAACTTAGTTGTATCGACAAGAAACATTCACTTAGATTCAAAGGGCATCAGTCTGTCGTATACCAGGATCACACTCTTCAAGTAAATAAAAAGTACTTTACGGTTGAGTAACAAAAACAAAATGAAAGGTGTTATGACAATTTGTGCCTAATATTCTGTTGATAAGCCGTAACTCAGAAGAATAACATTTTATGAAAACAAAGAAATAACATCCATCCAAAACGGATAATTTTCGTGTTCCTTAGGGACAGCTGCTACAAGAAGAAAGCCATTTAATGAGAAATCACGGGTACTCTTAGCTTGGAAAAATACACAGAACAATTTTGTTCTGAAAACACCTCCCAAATGTAACATTGGAGATCAACTGTGTATATTATTACAATAAGGATTGCGATACTTCTTGCGACTATGGCTAAAAGATTGAGTGGATAAAATCATCAGTTACGTTAAACTGCGAGAATGAGAAAACAAACTTACCAATCGTAAGTAGACAAAAAAACAAGAATATTGACCAGCTTCCGGGAGATAGGAGAAAAATGTTGTGATACACACAATTAGGACCAGGTAGTCGTTCGATACTTTGCGCAAAGCCTGGAGAAATGAAAAAAGTAATCCTGAGCCGGCGTCGGACAATTGCAATGCGGACAACAGTGAACAAGTGGCAAAATTACGGATGAAAAACCAGGAAAGGGAAAAACAGATCGCAGTGTTGGATTGTACTCCAAGCCGACGATTTAGCTTGGGCACGAGTACAACAGGTCACAAGGAGTATTCGGTTCTAGCATCTCTCCCAAAGCCTTACATTAAAGCCACTTAAATTATTAAAACTTATCATCCTTCCCAACAGCACTTGGATGGTTCTGTTGTGCACCCCTTTGCCGCTTCCTGTTTTATCGTCTGCTTACAACCAAACACGTTCCCTATGGGACTCCGCATTACTTTCGGACTATGTGATCATTCTGCTTATGCAGTACATGCCTATCCGCTACAGTACATAGTAGGCGTGCGCACCATCTCAATGTAGCACTCAGATAATGATCTACTCTGTCAAACTCGAGCTTCAAGAATGCCTCCGTCTTCGTTTTAGCTCATTAGCACATGTACAAACAAGACAGATTGATGAGTTGAGGCTGTAATCGGTGTTACCAGCTGGGGCCTCGATCCATTCATAAAACGATCCTATTGGCATTGGCTGAAACAGAAGCAAGTGATACTACTCCGCTCCTGATTGCGTCGAAAGACGGAAAATTGGCATCAACATCCATGAATAGATGGAAGAATGAGTGTTTCAGGAAATTTCAATCTGCCACCGAAACACTCGTGGTCTATAAAGCTAATTTGGTACTTCGATTGCTCATTTGAGTGATTACCATATGTTATTCCAAACGTCTTTATGATGTTCCAGTCAGTCTTGAGCCAAACACCCAAGCTCGTCATTCACAACTTGTATGGGATATTAGCCTCAATCAGATGCAGTGAACAGAAATAAACTGAATGACAACACTCCGCTCACAAATGTGCCTGCACAAGCTGTTCAAACAGTCCCTAAGCGGTCGGACCATAGGGTTCATTCCGATTAATATTTTGTTATTTCTGTTGCTGTTCCCACGCAGTGATAGCGAAACTGCAACATGCTTGATTGATCATGGTAATATTTCTGACCAGCTACCCACAACAATCACATATCTTTCTTTTGAAGTTATTCCATTCCACATACTTACAGTTGCTGACGCTCGCTATGCGTTCTGCTCCAGTCACTGATTCACCCTTTGAACAGCCCAATATACAGATCCAGATGCAAGTAAACCCAGTTAATTCCCTCCAATGTTTACTAGCTTCATGAATGTTGTGATCACAATGAACATAGTTTACTGCGAATTGTTATCACATATAAAAAATAAAACGTATGAGCACAGTGTCATACAATGGGAAACAGATAAAAACGAACAGGTGTGTAATTAAGGTGCAATAAACTCCATACACAGGCGCCACTGAGTATAATTCTAAGCCATATCTGACAATATATCCAATCACGGATAAAAAGAATGCTTTCGTCTGCATCCTAGAAGACTCACTGAAATGAGGAAAGCAAACCTCAAGAGGCCAAGTCACTGCCTGACTATTATGCCGCCAGTTTTAGTAGATCCCAGGTCACATGAATAAGGCTTGACGAGTTAAACGACGGGGTGGGGTACTAACTACATGTAAAAAACTTGACAAAATCAACCAGATAAGAGGTCGCATTAAGTAGGGCGATGTCCAAGCTGCCGTCCCTGATGATTAGACATGTGACAGTTTTGGATTTCACACGATGGTTTTATCAAACACGAGCAATCATCAGCAAACAACGAATGTAAAAGAAGAATGATCTTTGGGCGTCTTCATCCTAAGTGGGCCAGGTTTCGCAGACAATGCACACAGATGCAGAATCCGCTAATGACAGGTCGACCTTTTAGACGGTATTATCATTTTTCCACGTGTACACAGAATATAAACGAGGGTTACGCATTCAAATTTTGTCATTTCCAACCGATGCATAGAAAACTAGAATGAATGAGATTTTACACCACAAGAGATACATATTCAAAGATCAGTTTAGAAACACGTCATAATTTAGGAGAGAACATTAGACAACCATGAACAGCACACAGGTGGGTGAATGTGATCAACCACGCCGACCTTGCAACAACAGATAAACGCTTGACCCCATGGAATGCCGACGAGATGATATGCACTCCTCCAAACGTTATGCGACCCGTGTATCAGATGATAATATATCGGATAAATACCAGTCAGTGGAAAGCAAAGCTTGCTTGGGTGTTGCAACCTTTATCTAAGAAATACTTGACAGAGTGAGCAGTTCTACTTGCAAACTGTTACCGATGACGTTGATCACGATATACTGTGGAACACGGCAAATGATGATAAACCAAAATAGCTCACCAGCATCAAAGTCACGTGGTAAGATGAATTACGAGTTTGCTGTAACCTAATACTAGTCTGCTACAAGGTAACCATTATTAAAATGCTGATTTTCAATATCTCTGTTTGAAAATGAAGCCGATGACCAGCTTCGGTAATCGGAAACAGGGCTGCTGTGAATCAAACTACCAACATTCACGTTCAGATCGAGACACGAGATTAACAGGCCCATATAACTAATGCGACAACTTCAATAACAGTGATTGGAGAACGACTAAAACGATTGAACAATGTAATTCACTGTGTTCAAGGAGCCGTGACGGACAAGTTCAAGCAGTCAGTTTGACAAGCATGACTAACAGAACTTTAGTCAAACGGTGCTTAGTGGGCAGAGTCCTGCCGTTCAATACTTGAATCACATACTGATAGATATATACTGCATATGAAAATGTAAATACAAACAAATTGCTAGCCCATGAGAGAACATACCGTTTGAACATAAATAGCATAAAACAATCCGTGAATGCTCTACTCTGCGACCGCCTACATCGAAAAGAGTGTTTCTAAAATCATCAAAGCTAAACAACAATCACATGTATTAAGCAGTGATGTGGCGTATGAAGATGAATGACAGCCCATGTACCCAGGTTGACAAACGAAACACCCTAAGATGACGGATAGCAGTCACCAAGTTACAGCGGCCAACGGGCATACGTGATACTTTGTGGAGGATCGATCACTGATCAATCGGCAAGGGCTCGTCAGATCGCAGCGAGGAAATTCATAAGGGTTAGGCGGACGAAAAGTATCTGAACGAAAGCCGCGTGGACGAGGAAAGCGAACAGACTGAACACCCAAACGGTTGTTCAGTATTCCTGAAGAGCTAACTGAACGATCTAAACGTCAAATATCCAGCATATGTACACGTACACGTGTGATTCGGTCCCTGAAGTAGTGTGGTGAAAACTCACTTGACTCATCGCCTATCCAAACTCCAACACATGAGATAATGCAGCAGTAAAGCAATCAAACATCGTTTTAAAATATATCATAACTAGATAAGCAATCTCATTGTTATACAGTCCGCTATTAGTCAAGCTCTTTGTTTTACATTGGACCAATCAGATTACAGCTTTGACACTACACGTGCCATTGATGCCAAGCAATATTAGACACCGATTTAATGAACAATGATCTGACTTTATAAATCCTTGTTCCTGCGGGATGAATAACGACTGGATATTACAGTCAATCAGAGGTCTTTTGTTTGCTACATATGCAGGAAGTTCGTAGTCAAGTAGAATTCCTAGGGTTATTTGACGTCCTCAATACAGAGTACAACAATACGGTAGAAATGCAGTGTGTTGTTCTTCAAAATTCGAGGCCTGATAGTCTTGAATGCGTTTGAATAGACACGTCAATAAAGATGGCAGATAGTGATACAAAGTCTTCCTTTGTTTAAATTAGTCTCCGGAATAATGGTAAACAACAAATAGGAACGATGAAAGCTTCGAGAAACCTTTCAAAATATCTTTCACTTCCATTTGCAGCTATATCATTTATCAGCAAAGTATGGGCACACTGATGTTGGAAGTACAATGTACGTTCTTCCGACGAACGTTGAGTGACGCACGCATAACCAACGACGCAAAATACCAGAATCAAGTCAAGTTGCTGGAAACCGTGGTACTATTGACATGAACAATATAAGCAGTTACACGAAACAAACTTCAATTCGTTTGCCTTCGTGGGGTAAGATACAACAGTTGGCCGCAATATGCCGTCAAGGTTCCAAAAGGCACGGCAGGTACAAGCACAGACGATCGACAAGCAATGACGAACCGACGAAATGCGGTCGGATAGGTCTAATGTATGTCTAAATAGTCGGCCTTCGGACAAACCGATCAGTGGGCAACAGTTTAGCGGCCGCCCATAGAAAGAGGACTTTTGGAATCAGTTTCGTTTATCCCCTTCGACCTCTGACCTATGATCAACATTTTTTCATAAATATCAGTGTCAGCCACTAACAAACCGTTGTTGCTGACAGCGCTGATATTCCCGAATATCCGACGAAGTACATATTACAGTTGGAGAAGTGGTTTTAGGCAAACCAATGGTCACTGTTATGAAGCGGCCGAATTAGGCACAGAGACATTCATACATTCTCGTTTAAAATGACTGTTTGCGTATGAACCGAATTTTCAATCCAAAAAATCGACGAAAATTACGTACCCCCAAAATGAGATAAAACATATGGTATACGAAAAGCATTGATCGGAGTAATTACCGCAAACGGGTCCACTTTATCCCATGACAATTTTCCACTGCTGTTTCCACTACCAGGACCACCACTTCCACGACCGGCGATTGAACATAAATGACTGGCACGGACCTTCTCAGGTAGCGATTCAGGTACACAAGCCATAATGAAGAATATGTCTAGGAAGGCGATTGCAGTTGCTAATGCGACCACCAGATCCTCGCTGTACACACGGCCCAAATAGGCCCCGATGGCCGGAGAGCTGACGAGGCTGGCAGCAAAGGTGGCGGACACCTGAGCAAGTCAAGTAGACCACAA
>JTDE01002547.1:83015-101209 GCA_014338405.1 Paragonimus skrjabini miyazakii
TTACAGTTTACATATCTTTCTTCCTAGTACAGATCTTGTCATTGCAGTCTCTCTCACTGTGTATTTTCCGAGAGATAAGGGTTTCCTTTTCGTGCTAGCCATTCAATTGGCTAACCAGCATTGGCCAGCTGGACACAAAGGCCTCACTCACACACCTACTTGTCTTATTCCTTCGGGTTTACACCGGATACGTGGTGTATGAGTGGAACTGCGAGTGGCGCAGCGCAAGCCACTTGCGGTGATGGTTTAAACCGCAGGCGCCCATTGGCTTCGGTCACTGTGACAGGCTAATCCGTTTCCGATGCCGCCAACCATATATACGGGGTCCCACAGTCCGGAATTGCCCACCACTCAGAAGTGGCCTCACGCTCATTGGCCGCCAGTCATCGGCTCTGGTTGGTCATTCTCCTCAGCCCGTTGCATGGACGTGACCAACCCGCGTGTTCGAGGACCTGAATGGAAGTGGAAGGTGTTTTTGTGGCAAAACAAATTGGCGGCATACTACACGCTACTACACTTATAACAGTTGACTGTATAACCAAGATCTTTAGCGGGATAGATGGTTTTGCAGCTCCATGGGCAGAGACCAAAGAAGATATACAGTCTGACCCGGGAGATGTAAGTTTAATCCACCGAAGTTTTGTTGGAACAATATCCAATGTGATATCTACTGTGGAGATCCCTTCAGAAGTGTTGACGCACTCTGCTACCGAGCAATTCGTCACGCCGCCAGTAAACACGGTGCTGTAAAGGTCAGCCAGCACTTCAGAAGTTTCGCCGTCTGAACCAGCAAGCCATTGCGGGCTGGCTAGCCGGGGTGCATCGCCTTTGGCTTTACGGGTCTCTGAGGCAAATATATACGAGCTTTTGGGATCACTGGCGAAGCGCTGAGTTAAACTTCGCTGGAAGTCTAGTCTATCTTTTCTGGTAAGTTTGGTGCGTTGATTTTGAAGTTTCGCGCAGGGATGATGATCATTCAGATCCCCTGATATTCTAAATTGGGCCCATGCTGAGCGTTTAACGTGGACCATCTTCAACGTTCGAGACCGCAATTATTGCTGTGGTTTCTGGCGGGTTGCGGAGTAAAATCGTGTTGAGCAACCCGTGGCTTCGACAATGGTATTAGTAAAACGGTTACACATTTCCTCAGCAGACAGTGATGAATTAACCTGATCCCACGAGGTACTAGCTAAGTATGCGTTGGGTGCATCCTCCCTAATTCCTCAGAAGTTCCCTTTTAGAAAGTTCGCTTTGAGAGTAAGCTCAGCACTACAAACAAAATCAAAAGTTACTACAGCGTGATCGCTTAAGCCGAGCGGGGATTACACTGTTAAGTTGTGCACCATTAGTTCCTAGTTAGTGGAGATGTAATCTAGACGGGAAAGAGTATGGCCCTCGGGCCATCTTGTACAAACGGTCACATATTCCGTAAGGCCAGCAACTGCAACTGCGGCTAGAAATGTTACAGGTATTGCATCGACGGGACCTTAGTACGCATAAAATTAGAAGCCAGTCGGTGGTAAATTGATTCGCCCATTATTTGGTTACCTGAGTATCCAAGGTAGAGGATAAAGTTGAGTCCGGACAAGATTGCTTTGTCGCACTCAAAGCAAGGGCTGGGGTCCAATAGATTACGCCAGTTAACAATCAGGGGTTGGAATGAAATACCAAACGGATTCAGAAATGGTATTGAGTATTATGCAAAACAGGGGATGTAACCAGAATGGAGTTGCAGACATAAAGTGCAACGCCTTCTCCTCTGCCCATTGTTCTATCCTTCCTAAGGAGGAGTATGTCGGATATATCATGCTCAGAATCAGGGTGCTTTGGTGAGGGCCATGATTTCGTAAGTTCGACAATAACGAATCCACTCACGATGCAAGACACATGGAGTTCGCCTAGCCTTCTGGTCAGACTTTGCGTTGTTATAACCACATTTGGCAGAATTTAATGGACTAGATTTATCGGAGGACGCTGGGCGCATCAGCGGGGTTATTGCTGAATGTGACTAAGCTGACCTGTATACCTTATTTTGGGGTCAACTGAGGGAATGACTAAGCGAGCAGCCCGTGCTAGGTAATCACCTTGCAACCCTGTTTTTGAAGCGATCGGAATGAAACGCATCCGAGGATTTGATGGCGCCCGTGATAAAAACGCTCCAGTATATATATACAGCTTTCTCGGGGGGCAGTCACGGTAAGTTTTAATGTCGTGGTGGGGATTTAGCTGGGGTCGGTCTAGAAGACGGAGTGCACATTATGTTCTGCAGAAGCATATTGTCTAGATGTTGGTCAGACGCAAGAAATTTCTACTGATTAATATCGTGCGCGGTGTTTTCCCGAGATATATCAGACAGATTTCTGATAATTACGTTGCGAGAACAGTCAACGGCGGCCGCAGTTTTGTGGCTTGTTTTTTCTTTGTCCCCTATTCCATGGTGTGTCAGAATAAACTGAGGCGCCGCCAAAGGGGCACAATTTAAGGGCTTCTGGAGGAACTCCTGGGTTCCCGGAGCACTTGCAAGGGGAACCCGTACCAACGTCACTTTGTTTACACGCGGTGAGTCAGGCTTTCTTGCAAGACGGCTTATGGAAATAGGACATCGACTTTTGATTTGCATTTGAACCAAGAGGACAAGCCAGAGTTCACGATCATGTTCATCGTCTAATCGGAGAGACGAATCAAGGCACTCCGGAAGGTTTTGTACCATAGCGGAGTCTGACCGGGCAGCAAAATATTCAATTCTTGCGACAAGCATGACAGTACTTATCGAACGTGACAATTCTTGGACACAGACCACCACTAACACATACGGTCCTTGTTGACCGTTTGGCTTTCGTTCAGACGGGGTTGTCACACCCTGAGTAGGGTGC
This sequence comes from Paragonimus skrjabini miyazakii, assembly GCA_014338405.1. Taxonomy (NCBI): domain Eukaryota; kingdom Metazoa; phylum Platyhelminthes; class Trematoda; order Plagiorchiida; family Troglotrematidae; genus Paragonimus; species Paragonimus skrjabini miyazakii. Next base: position 85,889 of record JTDE01002547.1, read on the forward strand.
GGCTCGCTGGCTTGCCAGCTGCGGCTATAGAATTGCCAGTGGTGACCGCTTTACCAGCCAATAGTTTCCCGGAAAAACGACAGCTATCGCAGTTGAGTTGCAGGTGGTACGCATTGGCTGAACTGAGTGCGTGGTACACCACTGGAGAGACACGAACTCAGGAACTCTGAAATCCCGTATTACAGCCAAATCGTTATAAAGCATGGCCCTTCACGCCGACAAATTTGATGCACGAACTACAAGTGGATCGTTTGAACGCTCAGTGAACATCCACTGAATCTGCAGAGAGGTGAAGTGAAGACTTGCTAGTCTCCGTTTCAAGTGTAGTTCGGGATCACGTCTCGGTAGGTAACCAGCGGACGGTTTAGAGCATAAGACAGAGAGTTCATAAAGAATTACGGGTCTGGTGTACCTGCCAACTTCTCCTTTCGAGCTGTCAGGTTCTGTATGACGGCTGATGACTTGATCACGTGTTTCAAATTACTTGCGCTAGCTCAGCAGAAACAATCCGTTATATTATTGTACTGTAATGAACGGAAAGCGAGGATTCGCAATAACGGCTTCAAACTGAGCTAGTGGGTCCCAGTTGCTGTGTCGCCCTTGGTATGGCCACGCAGCAAGTCGTTCAAAAGTTGCGCAATCTACGCTCATTGCAGCGGCGGTAGCTGATCGTTCCGTTAAAATGACGGGCAGCAGCAAGCGTTATCGGACAGAATAAAATTGAGAATCGCCCAAACTCTGTCGGTCGGCGGTCGAACGCCGTGCTGATCGATATGACGTCTTCAGAACTTGAATGTTGGTTGCTAGAAAGTGTAGTTATTCACATTGACAATGACGTTCTATGCTACAAGTTGTTTGAAGAGCAATCACAAATGATGCTTTTTCTTGGAGCGGCTTGCTACCACAACATCATCAATGAAAAGATGGACGAGATCCAGACAGCTTGTGCTATCGGCGACCAACCGTTGAAGTGTTTCAGCAGCCTTCCGGAGACCAAATGGCACGCACAGAAATTCAAACAAGCTGAAAAGTGTAATCACCACTGTATTCATGATGTCTGCGGCAGCGACTGGAATGCGTACCAGGCCGAGTTTCTGGAACACACGGGTGTTTACGAGGCTAACCTTGAAGCTTGAAATGTGAGAGATCGGGCAACTATCGGGTACCGTGGTGTTGTTGAGCGCGCGATAATGTGCACATGGACGCAAGTCTCTTAACTTACTCAACACCATATGGAGGGATTAGACGTGGGGGCTATCAGATGAGTGAATAAAGCTAAGCTCGAGCCTGATCGCAAGTTCGGCGCATGCCATTTTCAGATTATTTTGCGTTAAACGACGGACGTCGGCAAACACCGGCAGGCTAGTTTCGACGATATGATGCTGCGTTGTATAATTTGTTGGTGGTGACGAAGTTCGCTGCTTGACAAGAGAGGCATAACTATTTGTAGCGGACGACCGACATACGGGGCTATGTGGAACCGCGTTGGACAACGTCTGGAAAGCGGACAGGTTTGTCCCGCGGTTGACTAACTGACGGTGTAGTACATCGAAGTGCTCCAGAAAACCGAACCCGGCGATTGACATTCGGACGTCCGCCACAGTGAAAATCCATCGGAAGTGCGGCGAAAGCCTGAACTAAAGATACTTCAACATTGGTCATAAACGATTATGGACATACCGTTCGCCATAAGTAAGGTCGACTGCGCCTGTGTGATACAGCCACGAGACTCCGGTGAGAAGACGTTGACATCTGCGCCAGTATGGATGGGTTATCGATCTGCCGATTCGCAGTCTCGAAAGAAGAACAAGCTACTTCGGGAGCCAGAAACATCGGTCGTCGCGATTTGCTGGCCAGTTCTTTTTGAGAAGGAACAGGGGCCGTGGTAAAAGCGAACCCAACCACCAAACTGTTGGTGGTATCAACAGTGGTAGTGATTGACAGTCCCCAGACTCACTCGTCACCTCCTGCAACCAAACGTTGAACTTACGAAGGGCAGAGTGCGGGCAAGAGCGTTTTGTGGTTAGCTGTTGACTCAAAGTGTGAGTTTGTTCACACGGTTGGTCAAGAGTGCCAGTGTCTCCGACGCTGGTGCAGATACTTGAGAGAATTGCTTTGCATATGGCTCACAAATGCGATTAGCAGTATCAGCCCACTACGATGGGACTGCGTGCGGGTTGTCGCTGAAGAAATACTCAGTAGTATTAGGCGTCTGGGCAAGGCGTTCATCATTGGTAAGTAAGCGCATCAGTTTATAGGTTTTAGCTTGGGAGTTGCCCGTTTCTGGGGACTATCAGGGATACTCAAGTACGGTATCCCACTGCAAATGACCGTAACCCTAATGGGGAAATCAAAATACAACGTGAACGGGCTTAAAAGAAACTAGAACACAAACAGTTATGCTGGCTGAGAAAACAAACATTTATCTAGCAAACGCTACATAATATTGACGCTGAACTCAAAAACAACTTTATGGACAAATTACTCACGGCCGAACTGCCATTCACACCTGCTGGGTATTGCGAAAACCAGCTCGTTGCAAAGCAGGGAGTGTGATATTTGCATCGCGTCCACCCCTCGACGTAGTCCCACAGTAATCGGTGGCGCAGCGTCTCGTTTTATAGAAATTTCCCCGTCGGTGTGACAGCCAGATTATTGTCAATCCTTTCCGGTTGTATGAATTGAAAAAAGCGCGATAGTATGTAGAACGGGTCCACTGTTCAAGCGGTTAACGGCAGTTGGGCGCTTAAGGAGGTTGCACGGATTTTTGTAACTATGTGGTACCATGATGAAAGATCACGCGCAGATGGACGACAGAAAAGAAAATGAACAGGTAAAAGGACTAGTGAAATGGCACTAGGTTATATGTGCAACTGTCACGGACAATTTTCGAACGACACAGTCGTCTGGCTGTCTCCTCTGCCTAAAACCCTCTCCATTATCCATTAGTAACTGTAGCATGCTATGAAATACGCACTGTACCCTAATCACTGGCCCTATGAAACAATGATGTCAAAATTACACAATAAACCCACTGAAAACTCAAATCAAATCGTCTGTTGTCCCCCTGCCTCGAAACCCTCCTCATTAACCATTATTAACCATTGTGTGCAATCAAATTTAGATTCTAGTTTATACATTGACCTTATAAAAAACTGATGTCAAACCTTCGGACCGAGCTTTGATTATCACGTGATAAACAGTCTACAAGTAGCTGCCGGTTACCCAATCATCACAGAATGCCATAACAATTATTTGTGAATATTATATACTTTATTAGAATAACAAAAACATTAATATGGTGTAACGTTTTGTCAAAAAGTATAACAGTCACATTAATCTTCATATTACGTGTGATTACTTCACATTTTCTCATTTGACACACGACATTGCGCCCTTTTTCTTATTCCCACGAGCGTCCATAATGCAAGGAAAATTTTCTCGATGAATGGGCGCTCAAAACTCCATATTGGTCGAGCGATTAGCGAGAGTTACAACTTTTTGACGCTTTCGAGCAGTGATCTAGGTCCTGCGCTGGGGTCTGCTCAATTCTTCGCCGGAATTTGGAACTTCCCGTCTTCCCTCGTCCAAACTGAATTATTTCAGCATTTTTCCGGTTGAAGTGATGTCAACTGACGACGAATTCCTACGGAGATGCGTTTACACGTATTTCCCGGCGTGACCTTGAACTATTTGAAACGACGTCTTTACCTAACCATGTAAAAGGTAAATTAGTGCAACATCGCATTTTTTGGACTAAATCTGTGGAACAGACTAAATATCTTTTTTCCTGATGTGTACACCGGACTTTGTAAACTGTGACTTTTTTTCCTCTGATTGCGTCTTCTTTTGTCAACAGATTTCATGTGTTGTCTTGTTATGCATCCACTTGTTGCTTTGTACTGCATGTACTTATCTATCATAATTGCGCACATCCGAGCGTGTTTCCCACAAATGCGTTGAGAAATATATATTATTATTATTACTGGAGGCGGTAATCGTGCATCATGACAGAAAAAATCGTAGGTCTTTCGGTAGTTCATCTCTGGTTAGCCTCCAGGACGGATACGACATTTCACCGGTAGGGCTCATTCACCTGAAAGCTGGCTTTCCCAGCGTGATACAAATGCATGAGAGGGTGTCGTCTATAAAATTCCCCAAAGCCGTACTGACTGTTGCTGTCCTGTCACTGTCCTTGTTTACCAACAACATAATATTAATAAAAGAGCAGATGCCCGGTGTGACTACGGTTTTGAGCATTGGAGCTTCGGCCCAGTGTGTAGTTAAACGATAATTCAGCAAGTGGCAGATATCCGGTATCCGTCTAATTAGCAAATCATGCCTCCTAGAGTAAAAACGGGCAAGCTGTTTGACCTTACTCACTGCGCACGCATATAACAAGCGCTTTTTACGTAAGTTGCATTGTTCTCGTTCAACTGACTAAGCGCTTATCCGAAGTGACTATAACTCTACTGTGCCGTGGAGGTGAAATGATTACGATAAATAACAGTGTTGCTAAACGCCACCTAGCATACATTTTTCTTGTTTCTAATTTCTAACCCACATTTGTTCTAGTAAAGTTGTTTCAATAATCACACCTTGCCCAGTTCCTCACTAAAGTGATGTGTCTCTTTGCATATTTTATTCGTCAGGTCAGTTAACAATACACGAGGTCAGCCCGTTCAGTGTTTGTTTCCAATGTCGTAAACTTTTGGATTTTCATTGGATATTAAATTGTCTGGCTGTTCCAACATTGGATAAATCTATGGAATTCCGATGCTTCGTTGAGGTTTATCATGTGTTCTGGCATGTATTTATCTGTATAGATCAGTTGGTTTTTTCTTTAATTTGCGCGTAAACATTTACTTAGTTCTGTTTGCGTACGTTTTTCAAATGTACACAGTTACGTACATTATCCGCCATTCGCTTTATCTAATAGTTATAAGGGACGAAAATTATGCATTCCTTACCCCCCATCAATAAATTAGCCTGAGCATTTCAATTATCGGACACCCCACCTATCGGTCTCTTGAACTTTGGAAACGAGCCTTATTCTCACACCACCTTTCCCAACAACGAAAGTTAGTTTGTTCGAACGAAACTGCAATTTAACTGTCAGATAACCAAAGGAAGTTACCACACAGTTTTGCGACCTTATCATAAACCGACCGACAAAGCGACCTGCGTAAGACCATCATTAAGTTTGTTTGTCATTTGATTTCAGAAGACGGAACAACAGTATTAACGGATGGGGATCGGGGCATTCTGTGAACATCATGAGACCAAGTCTTTTAAGTGACTTCATCTGTCCCTGGTCTGGTCAACAACCGTAGAGGTCTCATACTCCGCTGCACTCATATAATGCTGATGCTGACTGATCTCCCCCGTGGAGGTAAACAGTGACTCAGTTATACAGAAGCACTGCACTCAATTAGTTCAAGGATAGGGTTGATGCCTAGCTCTCCTTGCTTACCCGCGGTAAACATGATTGACGTGTTTTGACTCTCATTCAGTTGCACATTTATTTTACTACGCCAACTACCCTTCCATGTGCGGATAGTTCAGTATTACTCGTTCAGTGTTGTCGCGCCTTAGTGCGATGTGCAGTTTCTATATGTACGGTCGCTAATCAATTCAACCTAATCCCAGTCATAAGATTTTGGAGTCGCATTTCAGAACCATTTACATTAATTGCGGAAATAGACCAATTGTGGAGTAATTCAAAGGTTCGTGGAGTGGAGGATCATTTGAAGAGGTCTGACACTTGGTATCTCACAAATTCCGATTTGAATGAGGACAAGAATATTACTTAGTTTCCATATTTCATCGGCAAGGATACCTATGCTCTTATCAGGAACTTGGCCTTACCGGAGTCACCGATCAATATTTTCTGTCCCACGCTAAAGCAAATATTTCTTCAATATTTTAAACGAGTAAAGTTTGTCGTAGCCGAAATAATCAAATTTAGCGCACTAATTCTGTCAGAACCTCAGTCTATTCGAGATTTTGCCCTACAGTTGCAAACACATGTAGCTAGATGTGATTGTGGTATCTACCCAGAAAGTCAGCTAAGCGATCGATTGACTGCCTGTATTAAGTTGCCAGAGTTACAAAATATCCTTTAGCATCGTGACCAGAATTTCGTGATCAATATGAGAATGCTTATGTTACGAAGATCACTGAAGCTACCATGTACAATTATTCTAAAGGCCTAATGCGGAAACAGGATAACAAATTCGAACGGCGTACGGATTTCCGTGTACCAAGACCATTCGTTCGGTCATTTGAAGGAAATAATGTGGACATAGTGCCACAACCGTCTGAGGAATGCGCGTCTTGTGGACGAAATCATCCTTGGTATTCTTGTCTACATAGAAAGGTGAAGTGTTTCAGCTGTGATGGAGTGAGTCATATTCATTTAGTATGTGAACCCAAGCGTTTATGCCAGTTAACGACGGATTCTAATTATAACTCACAATCATTGGCTGAAGAAATTTCTATTATTTCTCTATCTGTTTTGATGCAAAATACCTCTCACATTTTAAAAGCGTTAGTGTCTGCTTCTGGCCTTAGTCACAATTTCGTTGTTAACAATGGTATTTGAGTCAACTATCTTGCATTCAGATCCAGTTGTATTCTACCCTGATGCTCTTCTTCAACCGACATAATATTACACTCGTGATGTTACAGTTCATTCGTTGCCAATTGTAGGGTTTGGCATCGTATCGATGACGTTGCCCGTTCTAACTCTATCGACTGTCAACTTTTGGTCCCGAGCTCAAGTCTCCTTATTCTTAGACTTAAAGGATTACCCTACTACGTTTGAACGTTTCTCTACTAAGGTTTACATCAAACAACTTATACCTAACTGTCCCAAGACCACAATTGGACTGTAAATACCGAAGATAAAACCTGAAGGCTCGGGGAAATCCAATCTTTCTTAGGTGATGAATCACTCCATTTGATTTGTTAGGGCCTGTGCGCAAGGAATTGCAATCCATGTGTGATAGAGAAGTAATGACGTCAACTGAACCATCAAACTGGACCACTCCATTAGTGGGAATTAAAAGCGGATGGAATTACACCTGTGGCGACTACAGGTTGACGTTCAATATGCGTTCATAACAACGCACATGCACAACAGAATAACCGGAAGATATACTGCATCGTTTTCCAGGTTCTAATCTTTTCAAGAATCAATTCAAAAGACACTTATCTTTAAACACCGGCTGATGAAGCATCAAGCAACTTGGCAGTGATTGATGCAGCAATCGGGTGGTAACGACACAATTTTCTACCTTTTGGTTTGAGTGGTTCGTCAGTCGTATTGCAAAATGTCACGACTGCAATTAACACTGACTTAGGTGGCGTTGAAACCCATCAACAAATATCATTGTCTATGCATTTGATAAAGCTACCGATGATTACAGCCTCTTCTCCATGTTGAAGCAACTTTCGATTTCAATGAAACCATCAACCCAAAGAAGTGTAACTCTTCAGATTCCCCTTTCTATTGCCTTGGTTATGTTGTTGTTAACAATGACTTCAAACCAGAGTGCATTAATGAATGCACGGTCACCGACGAACTTAAACGAATTCCGTCCTCTCCTTGATGCACTGCAATATTATCCGGAATTTATTCCCAGTCTTGCTCAACATGATAGTTCTCTGTTGAATATTTTATCCACCAACCATTTTTCTTGGTCCATTAACCATGAAAATACGCTGTGCACTTCACTCCATCATTTTCAGACTACCGCTGTTTTAAAACCGTTTCTACCAATGATCAGTCAACCTTCATTATTTACGTTTCTCTCACTACAATGAGGGTAACTTATGAACAGTGTAGTAAACTTGGTATATGCATCTCTCGTCGTCTTTTTGAAGCCGAACCTGGGTATTCTGAGAACCAACATAAAGCAGTTGCAGCGGATTGGGCTATTAATGTACTTCACAAATATCTTTCAGGACTTTCACTAACTGAGAAAACAGATGATGAAACCTTAAAATTTCTGCGTCGTCCCAGAAAGTCGCTAGCAACGTCATCTGCTACCATTGTGTAACGATGGAGCATTGCTCTCGGTTCTTAAAATTTCAAGATTGTTTATTGTAGTGCAAAAATAATTCCCCAACGTGATTATTTACTCGGAATTCCGTCGCCGGACTCAAATTATAACGAATTCAACTGGTTCTTAGTTCAATAAGTAGGGATGCAGTTGTAGGTGATACTCGTCAAAACTCTGGTGCTATCATTTTTGCCTTAAGGCGTGGCTGGTCACGACACGACCGGCATCGATTTCGTGCATCGTACTGTCACCGTGAAAGTTTGACCATTACTGAAGATGGATCATTGTGTTTGGATGATCGTGTCTTGATTCTACCGACTCGAAGTTCTTCTATACTTACGGGTTGGTAAAATGAAGTCGCTTGCGCGCTTATCTTGTTGATGAGCGGAAATGAAAAGAGATATTGAGCCATGTCAAAATTTGTGCTAAACGTGCACACAAAGTTCATGCGAAACTGATAGTGGCTTATGATGGCGTATTGTGGCCCGTTACACCATGAGCGTTCTTGAGGGTTCATGCTGAGTACGTTGTTTCTTTTCTAGAAAAAAAATGTTCTCCAGTGATTATTGATGCTTATTTGTGAGTAGTACACTACCCTCAGGTGGCATTCATCTACCAAAGGGCAAGCGCCAACGCCAGGAGGATGAAGGACCAGAAGCGAATATCGGAACAGCGTGTACGCGTTATGAGGGAAGTGCCACCAGAACAAATAACAACGTACTGCTATCCAATGTGTATGAATGCACGTTAGCTGTGCAAATGAGTGTACGTGTCTGTGGCCCCATGTTAATATAAACTGAACGGGAGTTCGTGCAATGAATGACTCTCAGGCTGAACGTATTCTGCGGTCACATCACGTACTCTAAATGGCCTGAAGTTTTTCTAACTCCACCACTGTTTGCAAACTCTATACAACGTGCTTTGGAAAAAGTATTCTGTCGCAAACTTGTACCTGCCGTTTTTGTCAGCGATAATTATACTCACAACTGATAAGTATTTAAAGGACTGGATCCAGGGACTTGGATGTCGGCATTTACATGCTAGTCTGTGACACCCACAGACCGACGGACTCGCAAACATTTTGCACGCCCACTATAATCTGCCGTTGCTTCTCTAACACCATATCCATTTGTGGAACTTGATCGAGAAATCGATAATTTCTTCACACAATACAAAATTATATCATATTTTGTAACCGGAAAGAGTACTTAAATATTTTAAAATTCCGCTCTTTACGTACAAGCCTTGATTATGCAAAAACAGTTGATGTTACATTTGTCAAAGGCAGCGATTTACATCCTCCTATTGGATTGCTCCTTTCATCTAGCAGAAATGGCAGGACCATTATACTTGGCGTACAGCATCTTTCTTGCAATTGAAGATGTGATCAGGTTGAATACAGTTCTAGAAGTTAGTCTGTTAACATAGGCTTCGCTGCTTCCAGTACTGATGACTCTTTTGTAGATAATTCCGTTGCACTGGAATGAAGTGACATTTTCCGAATATATACTATTCCTGAGGAAGTGGACAAACTTGAAGTACCTATCATCAGAAGATCTAGACGATTGGAATCGAGACCACCATATAACTACGAACATTCGCCTGGCCGTTTATTTTATGGTAAATGTGATGCACATGACAGGCGTGTTATATCTCTCTTGTCGTTACACATTTGTACATTGTACATATGCAGACAAGTTAGCAGTGTACATTCCATAATATCGCGCCTTGTTGCGTATCGTGATTTCCATACTTTCGGTTGTTGTTCAGTTCATTTCAATCCCAATCTTCATATAGCTTTAATCGAAACACACAGCTGTCACTTATAGCTGCTGCTTCCGACATAACTATCCACAATGTGTTAGAACATTTTGCTGCTCTTCTTAATGCCCCGAGATTCAAACACTTTATCACTGCAGTTTACTACCCGGCAGCAAATAAGATGGTTGAACAGCCTCATGGGCTGTTAAAAGCTGTCCCTTACGCATATGCTAATCCTTCATAAAAGAATGTTATCCCGCTAAGTTTCATATACCTAGTGAACACTGTTCAAAAAGACTTAGAAGGCAACATATTCAAATTGGTTTTGGTTGTACTGTTGATTAACCAGATGAACTCTATTCACATACACTTCCAGTATCTTACGATACGGTTAATTTGGCACATAATTTGCGGAAGTTACACAATTTCTCAACTAATAAAACCCGCGTGCACCGGCTTCTATCTAGTCACAACGACAAACACGAAATGATTTATTTTTGACAGACTGAAACAAGCAACTGTGAATTAATTCTTCTCAGCCATACCCTCTTTGTCGAAGTAAACTTTTCTTACCCGAAACGCAATGTGTTTCTGAGAAGCCTTCTTCTCTTCGGACTCCATACGATTGACTACACGCTCACATCCTCGAAGCCTGTTCACTCCGCACTAAACATGATCGTCTTAGTGGAGTGGTTTAAAACAAGCATACTTTACAAAACATGGCAGTACTTCTTATTTATAAAGACATACTAAAACTTTTATTTGTACACTTACTCAGGGTGATGTTCACCTACAACCACATACTTTTCTGAGTTATTGCACATATACTGGCTTACGTAAGTAATAGATGGCACTCGTGATAGCTCATAGTTAAACTCTTGTTCATCTAAGATAGTGTATCCACCGACATGTCCCTACCCCAATGAATTTGCTCATGACTATTCCTTCTCCCATCCTAATTATTTATTTCATAAAACTCGGTCACACTTAAAGGTGCTCATAAGAAAAATAGAGAGAAGACAATAGCTCAGGACTTACTAAATCCACAACAAAGAACCACTCATTAGTTTTCCAAAATTCGACATGGATAGTCAGATGCGAGAAGCAGCCCTCCTTGCCTGTTTTACGGAGACATCCCAAGTGAACAAGTGACAGACTTAACGAAGTCGGCTTGCCTTCTTCGACCCAACTGACCAATCATACACTTGAAAATTTAGTGATGTGAACGTTTTCACAAAATTACTTTAGCCGTTAGGAGGTGGCTATGAATAACCTGTAAACGGTACATTTTACTACAATAGATAGACTGGCGTTGAGGGTGTGTCATGATCTAGATGCAAATTTTGTTTATCAATCTGAATGGCATAAGCTTCTTGTCCAAGTGAGCGGTTTGTAAGGAGTTATGATTAATGGAAGTCAATAATGCATTTCATTGCCTCGAATCTGGGAATATTGTAACGTACTTTCAGTTTTATTGTAACAGGATTCAGGTTTCTATTTTTCGTTCAGGATATTTCGAGTTAGTACATTATCAGTGCGATTTTGGATTTGCTTTCTCAACACTTGCTTTTGTATTACGTAAAATACTCCGGTTATTACAGTTCTGATGAATGTAGCGACAATCGTAAATGAACTTCGTAATGGTCGCATTCCACTCTACATTTCTGGTGATGAAAACGGACATGAAATAACCATTCCATGTCCGCCTTTTGCGTATACTCTATTAAATCGATCCACCGGAACGATTCAGTAGTGCAAGATTAGGAAAAACTATCTTCCGTCCCGTTTCATCTGCATGCTGAACTTCAGCTTCCTGTGCGCTGAGTTAGGTAGTGATGATAGGGAATTAGCATTAGTGTTTTAATCAACAACACAGAAAATGTCATCTACGTACCGTTTCTACAGTACTGTTTTACCAGTCTTACCAACTCTGCTTGTTCACTCATCTCTATGAAAGTACCCATCAGCGTTGGGCTTAGCGGCGAGCCCATGGTGGCTCCAACACTTCAGCGACAGATTTTCTCATGGAACTGAAATTGGATGTCATGCGGATAAATTAACACCTGTTCAACCGGCATTCCAATTTTCGAAATATTCCAGTGGGTGTAATCAAGCATAGAATCGAATGTTCCTTTCAGTCATACGTTTGTAAACAAATATATATAGAGAGGTTTAAGAGAACGTTAATAAACGCATGTTATCAATAACTCATCGTGAAAACCAGTGCGCATGAGATGCTGACAAGCGGTCATATAGACGATTTGAATGGTCGTCAAGAAACTGAGAATGTCATATTGTTGATATTGGTGAGAAAAGAAAGGGGCTCGGCAATCGAGCTCTACAGAACTCTAATTTTCCTCCAGTGGGGGTCAGAGGAAGAGAAATTGATGTGAGCATGGTAACAGCGGCTGGTAAAGTAGTAGCGTAACCACTGGAACGGGCTGCCATGAACGTCGTAGTGGGGTAATTTTCAAACAACATTGTATTTTGTATTGGATCGAACGCCTTAGTAAAATCAAGGTACACAACACCGATTCTGGGTGAACGGATATCCCTCCAGGGACAAAAAGACGTCAATGGTAGAAGCGTTCCTGAACACTGGTTGCAATATTTTTAAGACAGACTGTGAATTCAAGCAGTCGCGAGCGTATATCCTCCATGGAAGACAAGGGCTAGGCTATGCGGAAAACTGTTCAACTACAGTGTTATCTAGCCTTAGGGTAGATGGAAGAATTCTCTATTGTTTGGTCGTGTTTCGAAACATCCTCAAACAGACCATGGGCACCTTGGGTTATAATGATTATAATGACTGACCAACGGAGAGGTTTCCTTTGCTAATCGCTTCCATCTGTGGCGCTCTTCCAAAGTATGTAGAGGTCATGACAGATAGGCACTTGGATCGCCACTATTAACCTCTACGTGAATGTTCCGGAACATTTGAAGTTGTTTTAACTTACCGCTTTAAGTCTGATTTTTGAGTATAATACTTGCGTCCCGTTAGTCAGTCAACTTGCTTAGAATAAGATCACGCGCCATGTACGATTCACAACGGGGTAAGTTTGTGAGTCACAACACTCCAATACAAGTGAAGTCAGATTTTGTTTACATCTTGCGCAAATAGTTGGGAATGCAACTGAACAAAAATGTAATGAAAATGTTAGTGACCTACAACTTGTTCGGCCGATTCAGATACTATTCTGATCGACTTCGAGGTGTCTCTTATCAGAGTCGGACTCAATCTGAGGTTTGCTGCACGCTCACTGAGATTTGAACTCCTGCCAACTCTCACCAGAGTAGGCATACTTTACAGAATGATGGTGGCTAATCCCGTCAACTGAAATCCAGGTGGTCGAACATATAATAGTTCGTTGCTAATCTCACTCAATTTCCTCTGTTTAGTTTAACAATACCCGGGGTGTCAATTACTTTCCATGGTACAATTTGTATCTTCATTAAAGTGTCATCAAACAATGCAGTATGCAAAACTGATTTCAAGCTGTTTTCACTAGACATCTTTCAAGTCCGTCATGTGAAGAGCTATTGATCACCATGTGCCACTCCAAGTTCCTGTGTCAACAAAAGCAAAATATCAGTTGGCGCAAAAAGCTCGCAAGCTCATTTTATTTTGTGCGCATAAGTTATGATTACTTCCCGTGAGATGGCATCAGGCCAGCTAATGTTCAGTAAAAAATTCAGTATGTGCAGTGTCCACTGGATGCAATCGTATTCGTCTTCACAGTGATCCGACTCAACACTAAATAGTGCACGCAAGAGAGTTTACGCACGGTTCCTCAATAACAACAAGTTTTCGCCAGATGTTACGTATCGCACCTCAATCGATCTTGTTGGATCGAAGTCCTAGACGACCGAAGTAGTCGGTATTCAATAGCAAATTACATACTTCCTCATTGGTCATAACCAACTATAACGGTGTGATGCATCGGCCTCCCTCTAATGTCAACTACACGAACATAGCTGGATAAGTCCAACTGACAGTTTTAGGAAACCCACGAAGACACAAATCCTTGAATCGATCGGCACTAACAATAGCCCTACTATTTTGATCAAGAGAGAGGCTGAGTCGTTAGATGCTTATTCACACTTCATTTTTATCTGCCCGTCTCTAAATGGTAAGGTCCAATAGCATAGATTATGCATAAACCAACACTCACCGTCTCATCATAAAAATGTCCACCACGGTTAGGGCTCCAAAAGTTCTGCTTCGAAACAATGTACTGGTAGTTGTCCTTTTCAAAAGCCTTAGGAGTTTCTCCGAATACTTCGCTGATAGCTATCTGGATTGTTATGCTGTCTACACAATTCTTCAGAATGGTGATCCTTTGCACTCTTTCAATTTTTCAAGCTTGCGTTTAAAGTCTGCCGGATCACACTTCAAACTGAGTATACAAGGTTTTCTAACCTATTAACTCGTGAGAATCGGGTTTAGCGAAGATATAACGGAATAACGCTGAATGCATTTCAGGAAAAACTACACATACCACCTGACTGCGGCAGCAAAACGTGGTTATTTCCGAATACCGCATCCTCATGGATACAAAATTTTAGTTCTCAAACGTTCGACCACCCAGTTATCCACGCGTTCACTTGCTTTGGGTCATTGACAAGATGGATTTGGGAGTATTCGATGAAGCTGAGATAGCAACACACAACACTGAACTTCGGGTTTTGTTTATTTTTAGCGTGTACACTCCAGTACTGGAATGCCACCTCAAATTAAATTATCACTGAGTCACTCAGAGAAAAAAATGTATTGGTTTTCCCCAGTGAAATATCTACTGATGTAATGAGGACCAACGATTGCACTATACTAACCACACCAACATTGTTTATTGGTGAGGCAAGAGCACAGATTTTGGACATTGAAGTAGTTGCAATAAAAAATATAAGAGGAAATATCGGAGTGCATCATGGCATGAAATGGTTTTCGGTACATAAAGGAACTGAGCATTGGCGTCTGTGGCAACCGTGACGTTCTGGGGCCAGTACCGTATGCCAATGAATTTTCTTGTTTGTCGCTGTGTTGAAACCCATTAGGCATGTGCTGATTTCGTGAATGGATAAATCTGGCATCATCTGTGTTATTGGCTCACAATACTAGTAGCCGCCGGCACAATATGCTTAATGCAAGGTATTCCTCCACCCACATGTTCTCAAGGGCAATGACTTGTTCATGTATAGTGTATACAGTGTGTGAGCCTAAGTCCATCTCTGCTTCAGTTGCAGTAAGTTGAGTTTCTGATTTCATTTGGTATAGAAGTACGTAATGCAATTTTTTCACGCATGCTAGTTGCAGAACGTGATTTCCCCAATTTTCGCCGTTTGGAAAAATATTCTGAGGCAAACCCGGGCTTTGTTAGCGTGGTACCTGTTTCAGAAATTGATATCGACGGATTCTTCGTCATGGGTTAATATATGTTTGTTTAAATTGACCATTAATTGAAAACGGTGTTATCACACATCTTTTTTGAAATTC
>JTDE01002548.1:2555-23144 GCA_014338405.1 Paragonimus skrjabini miyazakii
TATACACTTCTGAAATCAGTCTGAATATCATTCTCCTAAGTGTTTGTTTGCAGTCCGCAATTGGTTGCAGGTCTGTCACATGTTTGATTCACTTACAAAATACATACTAGTCATCCGCATTAGTGAACATATAAGGGAATTCCACCATACGCCGCCTAATGGTTTTAAATGGGGGCATTCTGGCAGGAATTTGGCAACAACTGTACTCACCCGGCGTCGCTCCTACACTTTCTCGTGACAGAGCTTCACAGAATTACCATTAACACTTAGCACTCTCTTCTTTAGGTCCATGTTTGCATCCAGTTGATGTGACAGATCGGTTCCTAGAATTCTTTCTTTCATTGTCGATCAGAGTAGAATGGCCTAGCCAGCGATGTCCTTGTGTGAAGTGTTACGTTCTTAGTCCCCAGTACTTGTAACACTTACCCTCTATTGCAATCACATTCCGAGTACTTGGTTTTAATGTAAGTCCATCTCCTTCGGTTGCAACTGAATCTCCACATTTGTGACTATGATCTTTTGACCTCTCTCAATTAATATCCTCACTCGTGGTGTATGAGACGTCTGAACCGAAGTCAATGTGCTAATTGAATTTGAACTGCACCCGATACCACGTTCCTTGTTTCCGTTTCACAACCGTAGAAAGGCAGCTGGCGTGCGATTGAAGAACAAGCTGAACGGGATGGTTAAATGAAATATGAACTTAAGTTTCTTACTGTTTTCTTTGTTGCACTATGATTGCGCTACGTATTGCGCTATACACCATTCGTTCTGTTATCTGAATTTCCTCTTCATGTGTATCTTACAGTGGAATTCCTTCGCTGCTGCTTGATGCCATAGATGAACAAATAAACGTTCGCTGGGACAATGGCGAGCACAATGTCCCACCCCGTTATACACAACCCAACCACTACTTCTGGCTTGTTTGTATGTACGTATTGTCTTCCGTTTGCTTGGTTCCAGATTCATCTTCAAACTTTCCACCGCTCTTGTCAGTTGCTCAGATTTTTCCAAAGTTCACTGACTCCAAATCTTCCGATTTGCGTCCATAGTGGTACGTGTTCGACTGCGATCAACTGGGTCATTTCTTTGAATCCACACGACTTTGCCATCCCCATCTTCTCCCTCAATTTTGGTTGCAGCATCTGGACAAACCATTCCCTCATCCAACTCTGCTTCACTTTATTGTCCACTTCTGGCGGACACAACGGCAACTACCAAAGTGAGGGGTGACAACGGATCAGGAGGTCATGAGTATCATGGAACCTGACACTATAAGCAGTCCATTACTCACTAAGGGCAGTATTCTCTGGTTAACTCCTGAATAGATGCAACCCCGTTTTTGGATATGTGAAAGGGGCCTTTGTCTGTCTATTCTAGATAGACAGTCTTCACCTATTCAGTGAGCAGCATCGTCAGTGCCATTTGTAAGTGTGTGTCGTCTTTAAGTCTGTGAGTGACGCAAATCTTCCGAATTATGTCCAGCTACCATTCTCGTCTCCGTTTGCTAATGGGGTTGACCACGGAAATTTCATTGCGCTGTGTTCAGTTTAAGGCAACAAAACGACGAAATCGTTTTCACTGAAGCAAGAGCTTTTATGTCCAATTCACACGTAGCCCCGCTGTTGGTGCGCTGGCGCTTATGAGCCGGAATTCCAGCCCACAGGTGTACAGAGTTTCTAGTTAAAGGCCCTGTTCATTTCTGTGAGATCCAGTCCGTTTGGCTGATGTCTTTCGTCACAGATTGTTGCTTTTTGTGCCCCCTCCCCCGCTGGAATTTCATTCGATGATGGCTAATCCACTCTAATGTGTTATCCGTGATCCCTCCACTGCAGATTTTTATCATATCCTACGGTCTCGTTACTATGTTCCACTGACAGTCAGAATAATCGGTTCTTCCACGCATGCACCCATTATAGTGGTTCACCTGTTCTATAAATTGTACGTAAATCAGTATAAGACAGGAAACAACAGAAGTAAAAAACAAAATGAGTGAAGAACGCTCAGGTGAATTTAGTACTTATATACACACCGACTTTCAAATCATTTAAAGTTTGCTAGTGTATCTTTGTCACGTGATGATCCTGGCTTGTTTTGCTTATCTAGATGCGGTCATATTACACCACACCCACGATCGTTAGACGCATACTCGTTTACACCCGCGTAACGCATTGTTCTAGTGACTAACTACGCTACTCCATTTGTAAACTAGCCCATGTAGTCTCCAAAACTACTCCATTTTCAATGTTATCAATCCACTCGGACTACTCAGAAACTAAAACTCGGTTGTCTGATGTAGTTCTCCTAAAGTGATCTCCTTTGGAAAGTTGGCACGTTTTAAGAATCCACCTCCGTCGTACTCGGTTACAATGACGATTCCCCAATGTGACCAAACATATAAGTTCGCCAAAAAATAGGGGCAATAAACCATTTCGAAAATGGGTGTTTCTCGCTCTGATCTGTTCAGACTGCGTGACAGCAGTTCGCAGGATCCAAGGTTGAGACACGTGAAATTTTGTTCGACATTCAGTCGCCAGCTTTTCTGCATACCTGTCTGGAAGAATACTTACTAACTGAACGAAGTCAGAGACCACCGCTATATGCTGGTGATTCTTTCACTGATCGATTCTCACGTGAACCTACAAGTCCTTCAAAGTTTCCGTCGACAAAATACCATACTCTGAACAATGTGTACCAGGTCGAACAAAAATGAACAACACGATCAATGTTAGCTTATCCGGAAAATGTATTGATTTCGTTCCCTAAGGTTAATAGTGAGTGAACCCACATATGAAGAAAATTGTCACACTGTTCTGCTCATGACGGTGGTAGTTTCCGAGATGTATTCTCGTTTTGTCTGTTAACAGGCTTTCGAAAATGCTGTACACTCATCCATAACACTTCAAATATTCTTCTAGCTCCGAAAACGTACTTGTTCGCTACTCTCACTACGGCACTAGAAACTTATTTGTGTCAGAAAATCGGTAATGTAGAAAAACATTTCACAAACTGCCATAAAACTGATTGCAAAACTTCATCTGTTTTTATCTGATATCAGGGCACCTTACCAGGCGGTCTATTTGTATGCATCTTTATTCCGACTTAGTTTCTCTCTCTTCTATAAATACTTAAAGTTAGTGATCTTTGGGTTTTCTGTCGACGGATTACTAGGGATCATATTCAGTTTCGAATCGACGTTTTTGACGTTCCATACTGGGTAGCTGTTAAGTTGGATGTTATTGACAATATCGCCGGATCTGTCTAGGTATGTGCTTATTTCTTTATCTCCTATAAATCCTCTAACCACTTATTTCTCACCGTCCGTAGATCTAGTACTGTAGTTGTGGTCGTTTCACGACTGAAGCGGGATCTAGTCACTTTATTTTGGTGGCACAGTGCGGCTATTCAGCCGGAGTTCTCAATATCTCTCCGGCGGGAGGATGCGCAACTCAATTTAACCTGTTTAACACACTTCGACCAATTTGACGAGCATAATACAATCGCGGAGCGTGGTTATCAACGGGCGTTGTAGTTGGCCATCGGATTGTGTTCAATCGCAGTTTCTTAAAACCTTGATTGTCTTATTGATCTTGTTCTGAGTATATTTAATGATTCTGTTGACGTTAGTGGATTCCATCGTGAACCTGTCTCGTCTCGTCTGGGCGGTTAGTCCTCTGGATCATTAGGTGGACTCCATATAACACAGAGGCTTCGGTGGGTAACGAGTCCGAATGCGAAATTTCTGATCTTCCGGCGCTGCTCCGTAGAGCGTTTACCGCGTTTGGACATGCTGTTTCCGTCGCTGGTTGAAATCCAGTCGAAACTCATTGTTTTACAAATGGATCTCTTCTGAACGCGTTACTTAATTAGACTGTTGTGGTGAGCGTTCTTCTAGTGCAGCCGCGCTCGGCAGGTAATAGTTTTTATATATACTCAATAGGGGAAACGCATGAGGAATTTGAGTATACATGATTCAGACCTCAACTGGGTTTAGTTCCCACTTGTTTTGGTACGGTTGTTAAAGCCCCAACTAGGCGCACTGTTTCTATTCGACAGCTAAGTCGTACTCATCCAGGGTAATTTCGTTTACGACTTGAGTTACTAAACTTGTTTCGTTGAACTGAGTGCTGAATGGACTTGCCAGACTATCACATGTTATTCATCAGCACGGTCAGGTTAGTGCTGCATACGGTTTCGTTTGCAGATTTGTTACAATATTTTATCAATACGTATACGACTCGCCTTCAGTAGGTATTCGTATAAAAGTCAAACTATTAGTCAGGTCCTTAACCTAAGTAATAACCAGAACATTTGCGAACAAGCTGACACGCGTCGAGGTTTACACATCGCACAGATGCAGTGAGCGCGTGCAGCTGCGCCTATCGATCATCAGTCTTGTCCAATGAGAAACATGGCTGGGTCAGCCGACCAAACCAGTAGCGGCACGTGACCACTACTTACGCAGAATACAGTGCGTCGAACCAATCACCGGAACATTAGACTTCAGAATGCGCACAGCTTGCCAATAACCCGTCTCGTCGAAACGTAGTAGGCAGCCACTGCATACGTTGATCTCCGACCCAACATCCACTGCAGTAGAAAGGTCATATCCTTAAAGGTGAAATGTTTCACATTCATCGTGTAGCACTGACTCACACACCCCCGTGTCCCTCATTGTGACAAATCGACGTGCAGTTAAGAAGATCCTCTAAGTAAGGCACAGTGGCTGATGAAATAACACGCCTAACTATGCTCCGATACGACTGAGTGAGTCGTCGTTTCAGTACAGTTGTAGGCGCGCGTCACATTTGGCTGACTATGTTCCGAGATGGCAACTGCTTCCATAAGCTGCAGTGCGGTGATAAATTCTATTTCATCCAGGTAAGCAAAAAGAAAACATGTGGGAAAAAAAAATCGTTGTATGAAGTAACCAAACATGGTATTTAAATTGAGGTAACCAAAATAATTAGTGGAGTGCTTTATAAACAACCCTGTTGAAACAGATAAACTATCTCTGTAACGATGTATATCAGTGTTGGTTACGCTGGCGTGAACTGCTTAACAGAGACCAATTTACTTCGGCGGGATATTCTGAGATGTAATCATGTTGCCGGTGCAAATGAATGCCAGTCGATAATGTCAAACTGTTTTTCTTCCAGGCCGAACGCCTGACGTATGTCGGAACACGACGATATCCATCACCAAACCAAGTTTAATGAAGGCCGTAGAACTGCAGAAATCTCGATATTTGTCCTTTCAAGCCACACATATAGCCCGCCAACTCGATGTGATATTTTCAAATTGTCGACACTCTGATGCACACATTTAGGTGAACCTTTAGACTGGTTCATCTTGAAATAAGTGACGGTGGATTCCAGGTCAGTTTTGAAAGAAATTCCTTTCTCCGTCGGAAGTAACACGATTTCCCACATTTTGAAAAGGAGTATATATATATAACGATTCAGGCTATTGTTGACCCGAAAACCAGTTTATTTTAGTGGCAGTGTAACATACAAACCAGCCGATTTTGCACTGATTGTCCGTTACACTTGTAGACCAATTCTGGGGCAACGTGGAGATACCGAGGGACAGTGTTCTTCCGAAATAGGGGGTTCCAACAACAGTCCCGTAAAAGGAAACAACAAGAAGCAAGCATAAGCCAAAGGTTCAGTGAACCATGCACACGATTTACACAAGCGAAGACGAAAACGGCGTCAACACAGCAGCACGTAGTGCAGTAAATTTGAGTACGAAAAGCGAGTCTTACATTCTGAACACAAGATGCAATACGTCCCAGAATTAGTCAACCGGCCACAAGTTCCGGAGTTCTGCCTTGTGTGATGCTTCCGAATATTCGATTTTTTTTCTATTCTCACCGGAATACTGACCAACGACCGGGTTTTCCAACCCAGTCGGACAACCGAACGGGCACAACACACTTCTGACACCACAAACGGACTAATTGGCTTTAGTGGGAGGTGGGGCGTACGCGAACTCCAAATCACGTCCCTCTGCTCCATCGTCCCCCCGTATTAACCACTATAGTCCACGACTGATAAAAACTGGCTGCACACGCACACGTTCCAGCGCTTGGGCAGCAACGCCGGACTGGGAGGCGGACGAAGTGAAAATACGATATTTCCCAAACGGATTGTGCTATCACGATAATTTTTCTACCAAACGTTGAGTAATAGAAGTGACATTCATGAACGAAACAGATTTACAAATTACTAAATGACTTTTCGAAAACCAACTGTGCACACTGAACGTGTAAATGACTGATGACGGTTTGGAAACGATACTTTCATTTTATCGAAGACACGTCGAACTTGTGAGACCTTGGGTGACTAGATCTTTGTGTGTGTGTGTGTTCGTCCGTCTGACTTTCCTTGTGATGAGTCGTATTGGTTCACACTTTTCTCAGTTCAGTTCGCCAGACAGTAGCCGCGCCGCCTGGTCTGGGGGAATTATGTTGGAACCGGATCATACTCCTGGGGCGCAAGCAAAAGAACGACGTGTCAATAATCTGTCAACTGAATAGCGTATTAAACTTGTTTTTATTTATGTGGCCCGCGGGGAAAATGTGGAAGTGACCACTAGGAAGTTTAATGTAAGGCATGTGGGTACGCGTTCGGTTACTTGTAAATCAGTCTGAAGGGTAATATGAAAGTTTGTTACGACGGCCAGTGTTCATGACCTGCAAAGAAGTGGTCGACCGCGCACGTCAACAGATGACCGCTCTGCCAGTGATGTTCTACGACATGAGAAAAACAGTCCCCAAAAGGGCGTCCGTCGGCTCGTCCAAGAATGTGACACTTCGAAGTCCACTGTATGCCGGATACTCAAAAGATACAAGTATCAGCCATATCGGGAGTCCAGATTACAAGAGCTTCGGTTGTCGGATGCGAACAAACGTGAGTCTTTTTGCACGTGGTACTTATTAGGTAGGGATATGCATATTTGACAGTATTTACTCACAAAGTAATATTCTGTCTGAATGGATTCGTGTGGAAGCCTCATTTGTGGCGCACCAACAACTCCCATGGGTTTGCTCTAATCCGACGTCAACATAACCCAAAGCTTATGGTTTAGGCGGAGTTTGTTGGAACACAGATTATCTGGCCTTTCTTTTTCTTGATGAAAACGCTACAGATAAAACCTCTACTTCTGTAATCATTTACAAAGTAGGGCACTCCTGTCTCCAGATGCTGGGACACTGCTTTCAACCAAAGGTAAGAAGAAAAGAAAGCATTACCATATTAACCATAAATTCACAAAATATGTTCAGAACGTTCTTCGTTTGAGACTGAGTAGCAGCCGACATTCTGCTGTAACTGTGTGGAAAATCACTTTTGAGTTGTACTCGATTCGGTTCAAAATTGGTATCGGGATTTCTGCATTCTAAGTTGAGTGGGGCCCACAGACAACCATTAAATCTTTGAACTGATCTTCAATCATGTTGCGGGGTTGGAGGTGTTCACACTTCTGACTGACAATTTATGCATTGATTGCGAAATCATCAACGTCATTCTTCACCTGTTTACGGCATTGCTATCGAACAGCGGACATTCATTCATAACGACCATGAACCTCATCGGAAGTTACTCTGATTCGAGTCGCTACCTACCCCAACAGTGACCAACAACATCCCAGAACAGAAAGATATTAAAAATAGTAAAAGTCGATAAAATTAAGACTTGACAATGATATCTTAGTTACATACATTACGCGAATTTACACAACTGCTAGATGCAGTGAACAATCAGCTGACCTGTGGAGTATGCGAATTAATCATCGCAGATTGTACAACTGAATTAGTTGATCAATTGATTGTGTATCTCGAGCGTTCCAAAATACGCACTGGCGAATAGCCGCAATGTTCATGTAATCACCCCATTCGACGTGGGCTAACTGGCAGAGACAGAGATGGTCAAACACGGCCAGTCTGTTTATATCTTCTTCGTGTACAAGCCATGTTTCCATCTGCAGAGCAAAACGGAATGCACACTAGCATTACATAACCTTTCTTTCAAAAGCAACCAGACGTCACTTTGACAACACATACGGTACAGGTTGGCAGATATAGCACGTGCTTTGCTGATATCGTCTCAGCAATATTACAGGCTTAAGTGTTAGTATTACTCTGGTATGTGAAACGATCCACAATCTGAAGCCTCTAGCCTTCAATAAAGAGCAAGTGAGTAAGAAATCTCCAACCGTGAAGCGGCACTTTGTCTTTTGAAAGTGCGGAACGCACTTCATTCAGACAAGACCGATCAGTCACCTGGTTCAGCAGATCTGCATGCCATCCGCATATTCCACATCGGTCACCATAGTGCCAAGGATAAAATAAACATCGAGTTTATTGGGTTCTTGAATTGCATCTACCAGAATACCGTTCACAACAAAATTTAGCGGGAACGGAGAGGTCGGACACCTCTATCGAATGCCGTCAAAAGTGATGAGCAACTCAGGCCGTTGTCTGTAAACTCTCATCATGTTAACATGATTTGCGTACAACGTGCTTAACAAATTCATCTTTCTCTGTGGAACTCCATTATTAAGGAAACGGTTCCAAAGTACGATTGATCTAAAAACAACGGCGAACAACGGCTGCTTGCAACAGTGTCGATGTTCTAACAGTCTTCAAAAGTTAAGAACATGGACAATGCACCCTCAACCAGGTCGAAATTCTGTTTGTTCCTGATATATCTGACTTTCCCTTAGCTTAGTGGGACGACGTAATATAGGCTTAGAGACTAATCTGGACGCAACAGATTCTAGATTAATGTCTCTTTAACTGTCTCATGGACTTTAGACCCCTTGTTTGAAACCAGGAATAAGTGTTGATGAACGCTAGTTTCCCAGAAAGCCTGAAAGAGTTTCGACAGTTTTGCTGTTAACCATGTTCCACCCTCTAAACCTAAAACATTGTTTCATTTCAGAAGTTTAAGCTACTGGATTACTTCACCTTGATAAACGCTCGGCTAAGAAGCAGGAACAGACCTTTCGGGTTCCCTTGTCTATATAGTCCGGTCGGGGTCAGCTGAACTTTCCCACAAAATTTAAAACCCAGCTGTCAAACCGGTGGGACCGGATGGTGACCAGTGAACCATCGTTTCCAAATATGGCCTCAGTTACACCGACTTCACGGTTAACACAATCACGAGTCAAGAAAAACAGTGTTCTGCTATTCCCAGACAAACACAGTTGGCTGTGTCTGTCCCAATTGTTCAACCAAATGATACACAGTGTTTGTTCAAGCCGTTAATCAGTTTGCGTTTCAATTCTCCACGATCGGTTTAATGAAAGCCAGGTGATGTCGAGCGATGCCTTTCTTAAAGTTCATCGATATAACAGAAACACAGTTCTGTAGAAATTTTATGACTTCTTTGGATCAGACCTCATCACAGTGAGCTTTTGTAGCTGCTGTGATGTGTTCTCATTGTGTACTAGGTCCATTTATCTGTTTCTATTTGAGCAGTTTTCTCGTCAGTGCTACAGATAAACGTTTTTTGGGTCAATTTTGTTCGGGTGTCAACCAATGGCCTTTGTTTACGGTTGCATAACCACTTAGCAAATGCCAGAGCGAAGCAGGCACTACAGCGGCATGATCTTAGTGAAGGTGGTTGCTCCGTAGTGCATGGCTGCACTTATCAGCGTAGCGCCACCCGTAATTACCTTCCGTGAGATCGATTTGTACCCATGGTCACGAAACACAGGACGGTCTCCATGTCACACAGATTCTTCCTGCATTGAACTGCGGTACTCTAAGTTCAAAGACCGTGAAGTGCGCACAGTGGCAATTCTTTCGTTACCGTCATTGTGTTGAGCCCTGATATTAAACATACCAACCATCTGCTTTTCATCCGAAGAAAAGCGATCGAGTTGTACATTGAACCTACCCATTAGTAAAAAGAAGTCTGGGTGTTTAGTCTGTTTCTGAAAGTCGCTGATGACCTCATGGAATGTATTCTTGTACTTTGGGATCTACGCCAAATGAATGAAAATACAACATTTTTCTGATTTGCACCAACCGATATACTGTGTTTGACAGCACATTGACTGTTCACTTGGAGCCAATCAAGCAAACATTGCTCTTCTGCAGAAGCTGCTGCGATCCACTCAACATTTTGACCACAAGATTCAACTTCTGTGATTCCAAAGACCCTAAAGGAACAGTTAGAAGCTCCAAACATAAGAAAGTACTCGCTAAAGTAACTTAATGACCTACTTATCAAAGAGTATAGACAGTAAAAGCACCATTGTTTGCCAGTTATCTTGGCTTTAAATATTAATCATCGTCCGACGGTACAGAAAATACATAAAAATTAAGAGAGAGGGAAAACAAATTGAAGAAGTGCAAACGGCCAGGTATTATTATTCTCGGGAGAACGATAAAGTCCAACGCTTCCTGGCCGCTTGTGCTGCGAAAAGGGATTAACTTGAGGAACCCAGCACGGAACATCTTATCTGGAAGACTGACCTGCGAGAAAACAGGAGAGAGGGTTTCTTTTAGAGGACAGGTCCGAAACCAAGGACTAATCAGTCTGATCCACTTGACAATGAGAGACTTGCTCAGCCTGAATACGAAGTGAATATAACATTACTGTCGGATTCCGGTCAATATTGCACTCAGTAAATGTGGCTGAAGTTAAATTAGGCTTTATGCATATTACCGAATACTTTTCAGCGGCACTGAGTAATACGCCGACGGCCACGGACAATCGTCCGGTGACCGGAGTGCTTTCTGTCTGTGGGTACTTATTCTAGTCTCCTTCTCTCTTATTCAGAACAGTTCAGTGCCACCAATATAAGAATTATTCCACTGTGTGTGCATGGGATTGTGTCTTAATATATAAGCACTCCCGTGCGGTCAGTAGTGTCAGGTAAATCCCTATGAGTGTGCATTCTATAGCTCTCCTTTGGTCTGCCTGTAATGCGTGTATCCTGTAGAACTGGAGTTTTTATGTTGTGAGCCAGTAGCGCGAATGATGCAAGGGTTATCCATTTGAGAAGGTAACACATGGGTTAGGCGTTTAAAAAGAACCAAAAACAAAACCACTCATTTGCACGTGGTACTTGGTCCCAGACCGTCTCTGTTGTCACAGAGGCCAATGCTCAGTTCCCTCACGTGATAAGGAACATATTGGGCGATGCCGTATTCCGATGTTTCTTCCTGCATTTTTCATGCGGCTTGTTCGATGTCACAATATATGCTCTGGCCCTCACCACTGGATGGAAGTGGTGTGAGTAGTATATTACGATAGTTCATCTTCACTACACTCCTACCCCGCAAACATTGTTCCAGCTACAACAAAAGCCGTTCAGGTTCTCCTTGCCCTCTCGACGATCTGTGTATTGGACTCGGGCACGTCGATACTGCTGGTGTGCATTCTCCTCTGCTCGGGATGTCATACCATTTACAAAACTGGCTTCCATTCACTAGATGTTCATTCTTCTCATTCGTAATCAGATACACTGGACTACGGAGACCCACTACCAAACAAGGTCCTCTCCACTTCGCCAGGAACTTCCTAGATCCGAGTCCTGTTGCACCCAGACTCCGCCGGTCTCCATATTTAACCTTCGAACCAACTTCAAACAAAGCATTTCGACCCGACAACATTGCGGTTAACTGCTCCTTGAAAATTTATTGTGCGTTCGCCAAGTTTTGGTTGGCCACTCTCCGAGCTTCTGCCAATTCACACATGCTCATCCGTCGGTCACCCCATACACCAATGTCTTGATCGACTGGCAGGCGTGGCACGCGCCCGTACATTAGCTCGAACGACGATTTCTTCGTTGTTCCTTGTGGCGACCAGTGATGGGCCAACTGAATGAATGGTTGTGTTTCTTCCCAGCTCCCTCCTTTCGCCGCCAACCAGTCCTTGATTGTGCGACAGTTTCTTTTCGTTAACCCATTTGATTGAGGATGGTATGGCGTCGTCCAAATGTTCTTGATTCCCAAGCGCTCCAAACAGTTCCGAAACTCCTCACTTTCGAAGCAAGCACCTGGATCAGTCAACAAACTTCGCGGTATTCCATGATCTACAACGAAGTGTTCCATCACCGCCCTGCATACAGTGCTTGCACGCTGATCGGTTATAGCGCCTGATTCGATCCATCTTGTGAAATGTTCCGTCATGACTATGATGTATCGATTTCCATATGTGGTTACTGGGAAGGGATCCATTACGTCCAGTGACCATAATTCCCCAATCTCACTGACCGGAATTGGTTGTATGGGATACTGACTGGAGTATTTGGAGCTCTTCAGTAGCTGACATTGCTGACACGTCAGCACATAATTGTTCACGTCCTTCTTCATTCCCGGCTAGTATGCCCTTTGCCTCAGCACTTCATAAGTTAGATTACATCCCGTATGAGCCAACTGATGACATTCCTTCAAAATTGTCTTTCTCAACCCCGTCGGTATAACAGACACGCTTATTCCCTCCCGCAGTCGGCGCATCCAAATTCCCGCACTATTCAACCGCGAGTCTGACCAGCACATTCTGAAAGCCTTCATTTCCAGATTCCACTCGTCCTCTGGTGGTTGTCCTCCCGATAGAAGTTGATCAATCACCATTCGGATTGTCGTGTCCATCCTCTGCGCTGCCTGTAACTTTCCGGGATCGTTCTCCGGTTCAATACTGTTGACTCTGACCACGTCCTTGTGAACTTCATTCATGTGCTGCGTTCGGGAAAGCTGATCGGGAACATAGTTATATTTTCCGGCTACATGACGAATTGTGAAGTCGCATTCCTGTACTCGCAATGCCCAATGAGCCAGCTTCACTCGGTGATCCTTCGTCGATTTCACCCACTGTAACGGCTTGTGGTCAGTTTACACATGGAAACGTCGGCCGAGCGAGTACGGTATCCATTTCTCCAATGTCCAGACGATCGCCAAACATTCCTTCTTCGTCGTTCAGTAATTTCGTTTAGCAGGCGTTAATACTCGACTGGCATATTCCACAACACCACCTTCCTCCTTCAGTACAGCTCCGATTCCCACATCGCTTGCGTCCGTGGCGACAACGAAGCACTGTCCAGTCACTGGCAACTTCAGGGTCAGCTGTCCCTCCTTCATCAGTCGTTGGATCTTGACGAACGTTTGATTGGACTTATCTGTCCAGTGAAATTTGCAATCCTTCTTCAGAATTTCGTACAGTGGACTGACCAGTTCATTGAAGTTTTTGATTAAGCGCCTGTATCTAGGAACGCGGATGGCACAAGTGTTGTTCATTTGTGAAAGCAGCACATGGGTTAGGTGTTCAAACATAACCACAAACAAAAACACACATTTGCACGCGGTACTTATTCCCAGACCGTCTACTTTGTCATAGACGCCAATGCTCAGTTCCCTCAAGTGATAAGGAACATTTTGGGCGATGCTGCACTCCGATGTTTCTTCCTGCATTTTCCTTGTGGCTTAGCCGTGGTGTGAGTAGTATATTACGATCGCTCATCAGCACTACACTAATCTGCATAGCCCTTTAAATCAATACAGTGTATAAGCTTGACCGCCACACCAAGGTAACAGAACCAGTCAAGATAGTAGAATAGATCGGAATACTGAGCACTGATAAGATTTAAGCGCAGAATTCTTCTTTTCCAACAAACATGCAATTGACGTACGGTTACCGGGGTAACTACAGATGCAAACATCGCTCATGTGACAGGTCAGTATCAAGGCGGAGGCATGTTTGAATCAGTCTGTCCTATCATGTTTTTAAACTACTCTGAAAAGGCCCGGCTATAGGTGATCGTATATCACACACACAAACGTCATCGATTTAAAAACGTATGAAGCTTTTATGCTAATCCATTATTTACGTTAGAGTATTTAATCGTCTAACTGATTCACATACTGCATAAGTGACTTTATCCATGCGTGACCACCCCAGATACACATAGCAGTTCAGGTATTCCGGTACGCAAAAATTGTGTTAGAAGCTTGTGTTCTTAACCACTTGACTTTTGTTTCTATGAACATGATGCAAAAAGAGGAATGATAGTGTGGTCAGATCTCATCTACTCATCAGTGAGGATGGCTGCTGCTCATCTTCGGGTGACAATTTAAACCAGTTACTATTACAACTGGACTGAAAAACTATATCACAGCTGCTTTCGTGAGCGCACGTGATTGCACCCAACCTAGAAGGAGCCAGTCGTAAAATCTGGTTGTGCACATAACATTTACGAACAGGTGATTTAGTGTACGGATTTGATGCAATTGTAGTCCTAAGTACTATACATCGGCTGTTGGAATTGGAGAGTCCAGCGTGTCCGATGTAGGCCTGAAAATTACCAACAAACAATTATGCATATAATTGGTTGCATCGATTAAAAAGAAACGACATTAATTTATATATAACTGAAAGATGATTGACTGGACCGTACGGACGACAGTAGTGTGAAAATTGTGCTCGTAAAAGGTGCCCAGCCAGTTTGCTACCACATACCAACGACAGATTATGTGAAACAACAAACGTACATACCATTTTTGGCAGCTGGGATGGTCCCAGATCCGTTAACACGCGTTCAGAGCCAACGTATTTGTTAAACGGTTCTGTGCAAAACAGGGCACACCTTTTCATCTGTAGCTAGATGTTTTCGATTCTTTAGGCGTTGAGAATGCCATTGGTTTCCGCTACCTAGCGCCGGTGAACAGTACGCCACATATGTTGTACACTACCGATTCTCAACTTGAAATATCTTCCACCTACGGAACTTTTTGTCTGATAATATGTTTGACATCTGACCAGTTACAAACAACGCAAAACCGAATATGAAATGTAAAAGACCATTGCTTTAACCAACTAATGAACGAAAAAGTGTGTCTAGACAACAAAGCGACCCACAACCATGGCGCCGTTAACTGCGGTTTCGGGACGTATCCAACACCACCAACTATGGGAGTGTTCGCTCTCCTTTGGACTCCTCTTTGTGATGCCGTACTGAAACCAGTTTTGATTTCAACGTGCTCAACCGTTAAATCCTATCAGTCTATCAGCCACTAGGTCGTCGCCTTCAGCTCAGCCCGTCGCATGCAAATGAAACAAGGCGTGGCAAATGATACGTATAAAGTTTGACCCCACGAAGTTCCTGAAGCAGAGCAATTAAGATGTGAGATTAGTACGGTCCGCCCAACCCGGAAACAGAGCAGCTCAGTTTGTGATTACTAATACTGTGTTTCGACCAAACACGACCAAGACGTCGGAGACACAGTGGTCAAAGTTGCACACTCTGTGAGCCCGTACACATCGGATGCCCAGGTTTTTTAGCCGTATAATAGGACCGATGGTATAGTCGAGGTATGTATTCGGAAATTTGCATAACGTCTGAGAAAGTACAGGCACTACGGATGAAGTAACTCTGTTGTGACCGCAAAAGACGCTTGGCCTGAGGACCCGTCTATTGCGCAAACGCCCGTATGGGTCATGTCAAAAATCAAACCACAAACGCGTACACTCATTTGCAAGTTAGACATGCATTCACATACATCATTGTCATTCGCCTTGGTGGAATTTCTGCCATGGCGCGTACCCACTATTTTGATAGTCTCTTCTTGTCCTCCGTCTTCCTAGCGTTCGCAGCTTGCCCTTTTGTTCCTGAATGTCGCATGTGGGTAACATACTACTTGTGAGTAGTATACTACTCACAACGAAAATGTCTGTCATACAACAACTCGATGAATACCATCCGAGTTTCGGCGACACAGTTCACGATCTCGGGAAACATTCTATCGGTGGTGACACAAACTCCGCAACTCCAGCAACCCACAATTAACAGTGTATGTAAACGCAGTCACCGAGCAATCTTTTAATAGCGTCCTACCCTACAGGAGTGCATGAAGTACACGAAGCTAGCAAACTTAAAACCGTACCACATCAGGGGTGCCCATCAAGCATTGTACTTTCAGGAAGTCTAGTATCTGGAAGCACATCCTCGGTTTCTATTCACCAATAATGAATTTCGATTTAAGGTGCCATCCGATACAAAACTGAAAAAGTAACGAGAAATCTGGTAGTTCAGTCCCATCTCATTTGGGATATTAAACAGCTGGTTCCATCAGTGAAACTAACTGTTTGCAAAGGAGCTCATTTTTGGACAATTCGAAAAGTACAACCCTGTCAGCTGAATCAAAGTTTTCCTTGACATCTAAGAAGACTACAGTCTGTTAGTCCAATGTATGAGTAGCGGTGTTCCAAGTGTTCCAGATGGTATGGAGATGAACAGTGCGGCCACGGTCATGTTAAAACTTAGCTCATTCCATGGCGCCGATTTTTCGTGCGTTAGGGTCAATCTGGGAAACGTAGTGACGACATGTGGTCTCGACGTACAAAAGCCCTAATTTCTCGGCTTTCAGCACATAGACTGCATAACCAGATTTTTCTGGATGGCGGACAATGCTGGCTGAACTCCAGTAATTCGGAATGGGTTTGCTATTCCAGAGTCTCTAGAACGATGTCGTAAGGCCCCTGTTTTGAAATGGACCTCATCTTCGAAACAGCGGGAGGAAGCTCCTCTGGAGCCAGTATATGATGACCCTGGCAGTAATCCCACGTGGGACTATGGTTTGGACAAGATTAGAAGTATTCACAAGCCAAAGATCATCAGAAGTTCCGAATGGCGTCCCAAACGGCACTGGAGTCCAACTGAAGTAACCTTAATATGCTCAACCCGGCGCCTCAAACTCCCTGCAAGTTCTAGCAGTTCGTTTTATCTCCAGGACGTATTGTGACAATCACGTATCGTGCTCTGGTTTCATTGTGCTTTTTATGGTTCAAGCACGCGACTTTGCAGAATGAATTATGCTCGCTTCTGGGTAGAAAACGCACTATTACAGATGGGACATGTGTGTTACACTACTGCGTGAACAGAAAAAAAGCAGAAAGCGTTTACCTTATCCGCATAGAATGAACATTGGTATGGTGACCAGTACGATGACGGTGACAAGACGGATCAGCCTATGTAAGTATACCCCCATAGGGATACAACACAACTGTTCTTATGTATCTGGGAGGCAAAATCAGTCGCATGTCGACATAGCGTATTTCTATGCCAACTGAGGTATCTGTTGCCTATGTAACGTCCGGTCAAAACCAGCAAGAGCTCACCTGCTGAGTATGAATTGCGTAATGGGGCGTGCTGCTGTGTTGACGGTGCTGTTTTAGTTTTCGCTTGTATAAGTCGTGTCCATGGCTTACTGAGCCTTTGGCTTATGCTTGTTTTTTGTTTCCTTTTACAGAACTGTTGGTGGAACCCCCTGTTTCGGAAGAACGCTGTCCCCCGGTGTCTCTACGTTGCCTCTAACGTTGGTCCGCAGGCGCAACGCACAACCAGAGGAAAGACAGCCGGCTTGCATGTTACACCTACTTAGAGGTCAATACTTTCCGACATGCTTCGGGAGTTTCCGGTTCTGCTAATCCGACCAACTAAATTGGTGTCTTATGCTCAAGCGGAATCGTACCGAAGAACAGTACAACTTCTGCATGTTTACGAAATTCAGCTAGATACATTCTTTGAAGCAGACAGGTTAATCACGGATATTGATTAAATGGTCCATCTGAGTTCAAGAGTGATCTGACAGCAAGGGTCTCCAGATGATGCACCGACAATTAGAACGACGGAAACTTATAGTTCAGTTACTAGATGAAACTTATATATATATATATATATATATATATATATATATATATATATAACATGGTTCACTCATTGTAATTTCTACTAATTCGGAGTTTAGTGAAAAATGATGAACTTCTAAATAGGACTTCCATCAGAGTTATTATAGATTAATACAATTCGTGCTCTTGTGAAATTTGAAAGCTTTTGAAAGGATGTTCTACACGTAGCCCGGATTTCAGTTTTTGTACAAAATGTTTCATTTATGAATGCTTTACTTCCGGTTTTTTGTTTTAATGATTTCTTCTTCTCTTTGTCTATTTATCATGGACATTTGAATATTACTTCTCATTCACTTCGATTGTCGTCTTATTGAGAATTCCGATTATTGACGAGTATCTCATTGTCACACATAATAAGTGCACATTGTACTACTGCATTTTAGGAGTTAATGCAAATTTGAACAAGATTGAAATTGTTAGTAGCTTCAGTATAAAACAGCAAACACTGAAGACACTGAAGCAACTGAGGACAATTATCAAAAGAGAAAAACCATAAAAACTGACTCAGGTCGGTAAAGTTGTCGTAATGGTTTACTGAAATGAGTGCTGATTGTGTCAATCATTTCGAAAGTGTACAGATTACACGCAATCAAGTTTGCAAAAGATCTTGGTGAAATGCGCCAAGACGAGTGAGTAGATGTGAGTTCATTAAACCATTGGAAGACACACGACATGTTGCCTTCAACAGATTGGCTGGAGTAAGCACTTCAGTGTCTGACAAGACTTGTGAACATTGGAAAGAGGTCAGTGTCAATTCAACTTTGTAGAACTATCATCAGAAGCTATAAATATAGATTGTTTTAATTGGCAGTCCCACAAATCGCTTGTCCTCAAAAACGGTTGGAAAAGGTGAAAACTGCGAACAGTTGTGCTGAAGTGCGTTAGCGTTGCAGACAGTTTTTCCCTTTCAGTCATTGGAGAGTTTACAACACCGCGATGCTTCGTAAATGCCTGACAACTTCCAGGATCCTACCGGTAATGTTGAATGACAGGTGACATCCTCACTTAATTTTCCCTTCAACAAGTGGCTCGTATTCGTGACTGATGGCCAACATACACAGATTCCAGGATTAGCAAATGTGGTATTATATTTCCTGCCACCTATTACATAATCTAAAGCTCAACTGCTAGATTAAAGCATCTTTGGTTTGATGAAATGTCCATATTTGAAACGTTTTGTACAACGTATGTTACTGTATTATGAAAACAAAACGAATCTATCTTTTAACTCACCAGATGCTTTGAATAAGAGCAGGCTATTCCATAAACAACGGTGGTGAGCTACATTCGACATTGTTTCACCTCGGAAGCATCGACTGAACGGGCTGAAATCGTGCAAGTTCCACTAGGCACTAAAACTATTGTTCAACTGCTCAGATTATTTACGCAAGTGCCAAAAGGTCAAAAAATGTCAAAGAAGCTGATAAGTACATATGTACGACTGTTATGTCTTGAGATAGGCTGAATTCCCAGATATGCCAACAGTTGAACCCGAACTCGTATTGTTAACTTTAGTCAGCCACTCCCGATCACTTCTGCCAAACGTAAGAGGTGAATTGTACAAGATGTGTTATTTTCGCGTTATCGCACTAAAAGTGTTGTAACTCGAATCACAAGAATATGTGCATACGTGTTCTGCCACGTGCAACAGAACCTAAGCAAACTTCTAGAGCCCTGAATGCATGAATATCGGCAATAGATGCATATCCATTGTTAAATCATAATCAATTTCCGGACGTTGTCAGACCACCTGTTTTTTTTTTTGCTTTTTAGTTGCCGTATGTACGCTTACGGAAAGCGGCGTGCGGGTGGTTCCAGTCTCTGCGGTTTGAAAAAGCACGTGCAAACAGGACCACGTCTAGTGTCGGAGTACACGGTTATTCACGTGCCTGGTACGTCTGGCGAAGGCACATGCGAGTGTCGACCGTGTACCGTATCCTCCACTCACAACACGCCAAGACAGCCAAGACGGCAAAAGCACGTGACATTCTGGATACACCGTCCAATAAGCAAACCAGGAAGCACTTAGAGCAATCCAACTGTCACTATTTACGCAGCGGTTAGTGTTTACTGTCTGACCTGCTATTAAGTCTTTCGTTCTTTCGATGGGTCAGCTGAGTTGGTCATCTTCGCGACATTTCGCTTGTTAATGAGCGCGTGACCACAGTTTGTGAGACCCGCTGTGTGGACATCTTTCTGGTGGGTTTGGCATACAACTTTTCCTTGTAAATTATGTCCGGGGGGTTGACCAACAGTTGCAAAGTTTGACTCAGATAAACGCACCTACTGGATGACCAAATAATGATTATACTCTCCGTTTTCGACAGATTTCTTTAACCTTACGATGTTCACCCATTTTACGGTGCCAGCGGTTCTTGCCATGAAAGCTTCTTTCGACTCAGTTTTTGAGGTGTATCAGGATACTCTTCATTCGATGGGGCTTCTCATGAAACGTTGGGAATTTTTGCGTTCACTAACGCAGCTGACTTCCTTCTAATTTTCAGGAATGAACAATTAAGTAATCATTTTCTAAAAACTTGAGTCTCGAGTGAGTTGGTCACAGGGTAGGTATAACTTTTTCTCAGTACATTTCTATTCAGTCCTGAAAGTCCTGTTTGACTCTCTGGTCACGACTGACTCAATTGGGATGTTCGAAACCCTGCATGATTGGTGTATTGGTGTTATATATTCTGTTTTTATTTAGTATGCGGCTGATGAGATAAATCGGAATGTTAACATCCTGCAACGTTTGTCTTCTTGCTGTTTTAATGTATTGGTGAGTGTAAACCGGGCTTACGGCTTTTTTAGGCAATTGTCTACCACACAGCCAAAGGTCACCAGATGTATAAATCTGTCTGTCTGTGTAGCTGTGTGCTTTTTGCTGACCGTC
>JTDE01002548.1:31798-41973 GCA_014338405.1 Paragonimus skrjabini miyazakii
TATGGGGTGACCGACGGATGAGCATGCGTGAATTGGCAGAAGTTCGGGGAGTGACCTACCAAATCTTGGCGAACGCACAATAAGTTTTCAAGGAGCAGTTAACCGCAATGTTGTCGGGTCGAAATGCTGTGTTTGAAATGGGTTCGGAAGTTAAATACAGAGACCGGCGGAGTCTGGATGCAACAAGACCCGGATCTGGGAAGTTCCTGGCGAAGTGGAGAGGACCTTGTTTGGTAGTGGATCTCCGTGGCCCAGTGTATATGATTAGGAATGTACATCCAGTGAGTGGAAGCCAGCTTTGTAAATGGTATGACATCCCGAGCAGAGGAGAATGCACACCAGCAGTATCGACGTCCCCGATGCCGGTACGCAGATCGTTGAGAGAGCGAAGTGAATTTGAACGGTTTTTGTTGTAGCTGGAACTATGTTCGCGAAGGTTAGAAGTGTAGCGAGGACGAGCGATCGCCCCATCCTACTCATACCACTGTCATTCAGTAGTGTGGGCGGGTGCGTACATTTTGGAATTGAAGTATTCGCAGGAAGAATACTAGTTGAGTCACCGGATGGCTGCTTCGCATGAAATGGTCCTTAATTGAAGGTATGTATCACTGACGCCAGCAAGAATTTGATCCCCCAGAGACTCCTCCAGTCTATCGTCAAAAGTGCAACGAGCTGCGCGCCTTTGCTTTTGAAGAAAAACACGTTCTTTGAACCCACGAGTAATTTGTAATTCACAAGTTCTAGGATCTAGAGGCTGAATGGGGACACGCAATATACTGGTGATTTTTACAACCCGTCAAACTGCAAGGGGCTAGGATATTCATGTAACGAATCCAACTCACAGTCACTGACTGTAACGAAGAACACTGGGTGATTTTCTTTCTTCACCTGACGACGAATACTGTGACGTAAATCAAACCTTTCAGCCCTTTTCTTATTTTCACTGGGATCAGCATGATAATTTACTTTCAAAGTTGCAGGCGATTCCAGTCAGCGACGCCAGTTTGTAGCACTGGGAATTAGAGTCTTCGAATAGCTCTGGGTATCGTAGCTCCCGGACTAATTGTAGTAAACAACTGTTATTCAGGGTACAAGAACATAGATTTAGAGTTACGTAAATATCGCAGAAATCGGAGTATATCAGTTGCTGACAACAATTGCGCATGTAATTTTGCAGGCTGTAATTCGACTGGGGAACAACTTATCGTGTGTTGAGCTACCAAATCGAGGAGAGTCAGAACAAAAGTCTGAGCGGCACTAGGCAATCTCAGTTTATTGGGAAAACAGCACCTTTTCATAGAGGAACAGCAGTATTAACGATTGCTATTAAGCAATAAGCGTTCTCGAGTTTTGATTGACCAGTTCGTTACTGTGTTTTTCCACGACCTTGAATTTAATAACACGGTTGTTTGAAACGGATGCGCATTCAACAACAGCTGATCGCCATTTAAGATCGATTGGTGACGTTTTGACTATAATTTTGTCCGTAGTAGTTTGTGCGCAAACACTGATTGACTGAAATTTCTCCAATGAAGAAATCGCTCCAATCCAATCTCAGTAGACTACTCAACTGTTTGTCCAATCTTGTTGTTCTATCTTGAGACGATGTTATACTGGCCTTCCGTTAGACTGTTTCGTGTGAGGGATTCGGATAGTCGATGAATTGCATAAGTTTTCGTCATCTGGAAAAACAAGAGGATGTCAAACGCACCGTTTGACCAGTTTCTGAAATACTTTAATAAGCATATACGTACGTGTGGTCTATTTGTGAAATTATTCATAAATCACCAATGGTGGTCAGTGGACTTTTAACAGTAATCGCAAACAGTATATTATCAATAACCTTATGAAAATGAACACGATCACGTAAATGTTACTAGCGCTATCAGTCACAGTAAACAACATTCACACACTTACTGAAGGTTGACAACCATATACCTAGTTTAACATGATTCACACGTGTTTGTGCTCCGGAAAAAGGGTCCAGGATGAATCCCCATCAAGTTGCGCAGTTTCATTTGTAGTGTTTTACAAACATGTTTGTCAGTGAACACATTTTTGAATGTGTTGGGTTGCTCATTCCGAGCTGAGCTTTCCACTAGGATCGGTTTCAGCCTTGATCTCATTAGGCAGGGACATTCAGGCGGCTTCGTGCTACGAGCTAAGCTTCAGTCCACTAGAACACATGCCCCATAAGAATTCCTTCAGACGGAGTGACAACAATCAACGAGGTCTCCTGTTGGTTTGATAGCGGATCTCAATGTAACATCACACTGTAAACTATGATAGTCGAGGTAGATATCGAAGCAACTTGGTAATGGGGTTGATCAAATCCATCTAATCAATACGGTTATTGCAAGGTATTCCGTCCAGTGGTCCCACGTTTGCGAATAAGCAGGACTTCCGTACAATAGAGCTTGCGATCTCTCCAGTCACACACTAAACATCAAGGCGCTCACATTATACAAACAAACAACTGAGCTACAAGCGAAAGTGAGGCTTCATCGTCAAGACAGCTTCCTTATGGCTTGCACTACCCCGCGTCATTAAATGCACTCACTTCGCAGATAACTCGGACAAACGACGACAACATTCACGCCACTGAGCTCGACCAGGCACTATCTTACATAAAGTCGACAGCAACTGATTCTATGAGTCACGAGGCCCCCAGCCCAAAAGATGGACCCGATCTAAAGTGGACAAACCCCTAGCGAACGACTTCATTTCTCTACGCCAAGTCATCACCTGTACACCTGCGCCTTACACTAGTCAGCCGCAACGTAGGCAAGAAGTGCTGGGTGTGGCAGAAGACAGGCTGGTCTCCTTAGTACATGGCCTAACCATCTAAGTCTATGTTAACGCAAGAACTGAACAAATGAGTAATTCGCCTGACAGTCACTACTAAATAACCGCTTCCTAATCTCTACGTTGCCTACTCGCTCGTGCCACCCGACACTAGCGGTCGAACGCAGGATTCGGTGACCAAATACCTGAAGACGATTCATGTCTTTTATCCCAAGCAACCAACTTTAACTGCCCTCACTGTTGCTTATATATGTAACCTAAATGCCTCAGAGAGAAGCTTTCCTGTCAACAGAGGTGCCTCCAAACTAGGCAATAACACCCTAGTCTAAGAGATATGCGATTCTATTTTATTTCCAACATTTCTGTCATACCTGACTATACTCCTCAAGTTCATAAACCGGTCAACAATCTCTATAACTTCATTAACCAACATTAGATCTATGTAATCACAGCAACCTTGCGGAAGCACTGTGCACTTGGAGGCTGTAAAAAGCATTATGGAGTATTTAGCAAAATGCGAAATGATGCCTAGCATTGTTTGTACTTCTTTAAAGTTGTCAAACAGCAACACCTTGTCGTCAGCGTAATCAGGATGAGTAAGTTTTATACCAAGCAGGAGATCAACGTCAATATTTTGTGAGAGTTGGAGAGAGTCTTCCATTATCTCGTCTACGACAAAATTAAGCAAAAATGGTGAGAGTGGACAATCTTGATGTATGTTGTTCCGGGAGCTAAAACTTCCGGACAGTTCACCGCAAACTCTAACCTGAGCTGAAACATGGGAATAAAGCGCCGATAGTATGTTCACATACGTGTGCAGTACATCCTTGCACTTATGCGACTCTAGAAGTGCAGATCAATCCACTGAGTCGAACGCACTTTTATGGTCGAGAAGAACGGTGACTGTTGGCCGATGGTACGTGTGACGTTACAACAAAATTTCGTTAACAGTGAAAAAGTGAACAGTACATCTGTTTCCCAGATGAATCACCGCCTGTTATTCGAGAATGTTGGCCTCTTGAGTCGTAATGAGTCGGAGAAGCATGATGGTTGTCAGAACGCTTGTAATGACTGAGGTCAAGCTAATTTTCTTGCGATTTATGTAAAAGCCTGTGAATGTTTTCTTGAGTCTGTTAACGGGAATAAAATGACCTCAACAGGGAGGATGGTTTTCCGTTGTCCATACGAGGTGGAACAACTGCATCAAGGCTTCTACTAACGCCTCCTCACTTTCTTTGAAAGGTGCCAAGACAAAATCGTCTTGGTCAATAACCTTATTGCTCCTGAGGGCCAAAATGCATTTGAGAACCTCATATTCTGTGGGTGTTGCTAAATCTACCGATCAGCTTACCACATTGCAACTTTGAGGCGGTAGCACATTGGGAACAGGGGGCTAGATAAATTGACCCTCAATGTATGTGCTTCAGTGAGAGCAACAGTCCTGAATGGAACTTCGCCACCCATAACCAACTGTTAGGTAGTCTATCTGGGACCAGTTCTGACTGGGAGAATAGGCGCGCCGAGTGTTGGATTAAATTACACTAAGCTCGGCGTCCTCATTCTCGAGCGATGTGATTCCAGCCCAAACTTGTCACGTAAACG
This sequence comes from Paragonimus skrjabini miyazakii, assembly GCA_014338405.1. NCBI lineage: Eukaryota > Metazoa > Platyhelminthes > Trematoda > Plagiorchiida > Troglotrematidae > Paragonimus > Paragonimus skrjabini miyazakii. The sequence goes on from JTDE01002548.1 coordinate 36,206, forward strand.
AAACTCAGCCTCACCAAGACGACCAACCTGGTCGCTCATATCTCCGGCCATAATGAACACATCAAAACCATGTGTCGACCGAAGGAGAGCAGTCAGACAGGAGAAAAGGACACCCTTGACAACGGTCTCACTACAGTCGGTTGGAACATAAACAGACATGATGAAAATATTCTTGAAGGTTTTGCGTTTAGAGCTGGCCTTAACAGGATCTGCCAAGCAAACGGCACAAAGTTTACTGTTACCAGGAATCCAATCTACTAATACGGCTGCAACCGTCACGCTGAGGACAATTTCTACTCCGATCTGACTTGTAGCGGCAGCCATGGCGTCACCTAAAATTTATAACCAGTATCGGGTGGGCAGTGCAGGCGCTGTAAATTCCAAACGTTGACTACTGTCCTGAATTATAGTCCCTGAAACACAACAGACATCGAAATTCAACGAGTCTAACGTTCGTGTAAGAGCGGCCTATTGACCTATCTGTTTTAGAATGCAAATTTTGGAACACCTATATTAATTCGTGTTCTAGGTCGAAGCAAAGGAAGGAAACCTGATAGCTAAATACTGGACTTACCGACACATAGTGTTACTATAATTAGTTATACTCATTGTGGGACCTGCAGAGTAATCACAGGAAATAGGGTTCGGAAGGGGACCTGAGAGCTTGAATTGATGTGGTAGTGGTGCAGGGGTCAGGAGTAGCATGTTCTTGCCTATCCACCCTGATGTACGTAACGGGTCTCATTATCTTCCTCTTCTTTTTCCGTAGTTACAGCTTGACTTTTTTCCTCATGGTTATATGCCAGCTACGCATCAGCGAGTACCACTTGTGTATTGCTGAAGATGACAATGATTATGATTGTAACCGTGTACTTTGAGATATATTTAACTGTGGAAAAAAGCTCGGTATCACGTTGCCATTCTGAAGCTTGTAGGCTGGTCAGCTGACCGTATACCAGTGAAATAGTGCACATGCGATTTACGGAGATAATTTGATGTGCATGTTGCAAGTACGTGAAGCCAGTATGCACCGACTTTCTCTGCACACATTCATGATAAAATTAGCCAGGATATAAAGCTAAAACCTTTTAGTGTATTTCATACCCCACACGGGAAACACAGGTAAAGACTGAATGTTCACTAAGACCTCCCTCACCTACAACAGGACTTTCGTGGTGAGTTTATCAAGCTCACAGCCATTTAAAAAAAAAAACAGATTATTGAATCGCGACATCAGTCTCGGAAATGTGTGTGTGTGTGTGTAGACTGCTGCACGACAGCTTCAGGAGAAGTGCCGGGAACGCAACTAGCCTTTGCATGCTCTCTCCGTAGACTCCAAGAAGGCATTCCACTCCATGAACCGCTAGGCATTGTGGACGGTGCTTGGTAAGTCTAGATGTTCAGGTAAGTTCGTCAATTTGATTAGATAGTTACATGTGGGCATGAAGACGAAGATATAGTCGTGTGGATCTACGTCTGACGATTTTGACGTTGTCACTGGCGTGAAGCTTTGTTGACTGGGTCACGTCCGTCGGATGGGCGACGACCGTATTCCGAAGCACCTGCTGTGTGGACAACTGAGATCAGGTAAGCGAAATCCTGGTAGTCAAAGGCAAAGACACTAGGATGTTATCCAGGTGAGTCTTTCGCGTCGTAACATTGTCTTTAGATGTTGGGAAGACAGCGCTGAACCTTACGGTCTGGAGGAATACGATTTGGACGGGTGTGTGCAAGTTCAACGAGCAGTTACTGCACGGCTGAGAATGAAAATGCGCGATCCGTAGGGGAACCATCGGTGCCACAGATCATGGTGACCTGCCTGTTCTTGATGTAATCCAACTCCGAATTTTATTTTTCATCCTTATTTACCCTAGCATGCACTCGTATACTGAAGTGCTTCTTGTGGTACATTTTACATGTCTTTCCTCTCAGTTTAGAACTTATCATTGCAGTCTCTCTCTGTTTATTTTCCGAGAGATAAGGGTTTCTTTTTCGTGCTAGCCATTCCATTGGCTAACCAGCATTGGCCGGCTGGACACAAAGGCCTCATTCGCACATCTACTGGTCTTACTTCTTCGGGTTTACACCGGATACGTGGTGTGTGAGTGGAACCGTAAGTGGTTCAGCGCAAGCCGCTTGCGGCGATGGTTTGAAGCGCAAGCGTCCTTTGACTTCGGTCATTGTGCCAGCATAATGCGAATCAGATGCCGCCAACCATAAATGTGCGTGCGAGTGTTGATCTTGTTGTTTGGCTCCACAATATCCATTGAACTCTGTAATATAAACCGGTAACATGCAATGTGTACCCGATAAGATGCAGTGAAATGTGCTCGAGGGATACATTGTTTCTAACTACTCTGTTCAAACTTGTTGTGAGAAAAAGTTGCTTTGCATTTCTGAAGACTCGGCTGCCGAGATACCAGGATGCAGTGTAATACTGATTTTCGATGTTGGGAATTGGACTGCCTGAAGGGATACGATTCGAACGGGCGTCCGCGAGCACAACAAGCAATTATTGCACGGCCCAGAACAAAAGCCCGCGGTACGCGAGGGAATCATCGGTGCCATAGGTCGTGGTGAATATATCGCGTTGCTATGTATGCTGCTGTGAATGCGCTGGCCGTCTCGGATTAGTAATCCACTAGCACACTCATAGGGCTGTGAGCCGAAAACGCGAATGACACAAGGGTTATTTATTCAAGGAAGAAACACATGGATTAACCCCTAAAATCGTACCACAAACAAGAACACACATTTCCATACGGCACTCGGCCAGAGAGTCTCCGTTGTCACAGACGCCAGTGCTCAGTTCCCTCACGTAGTAAGGCACATTCTGTGCGATGATATATTCCAATGTTTCTTTCAGCATTTTTCATGCGCCTTGTTCGATGTCACAATATATGCTCTGGTCCTACTACTGAATAGCAGTGATATGAGTAGTATATTCCGACCGCTAAACTTCACCACACTCCACCCCCCGAAAACATTGTTCCAGCTACAACAAAAACCGTTCATATTCACTTCGCTCTCTCAACGATCTGCGTACCGGCATCGGGGACTTCGACACTGCTGGTGTGCATTCTCCTCTGCTCGGGATGTCATACCATTTACAAAGCTGGCTTCCACTCACTGGATGTACATTCTTCTCATTCTCAATCAAATACACTGGACCACGGAGACCCACTACCGAACTAGGTCCTCTCCACTTCGCCAGGAACTTCCTAGATCAAGGTCTTGTGGCATCCAGACTCCGCCGGTCTCTGTATTTAACTTCCGAACCCATTTCAAACACAGCATTTCGACCCGACAACATTGTGGTTAACTACTCCTTGAAAACTTATTGTGCATTCGCCAAGTTTTGGTTGGTCACTCTCCGAGCTTCTGCCAATTCACGCATGCTCATCCGTCGGTCACCCCATACACCAATGTCTTGATCGACTGGCAGGCGTGGCACGCACCCGTACATTAGCTCGAACGACGACTTCTTCGTTGTTCCTTGTGGCGACCAGTGATGGGCCAACTGAATGAATGGTTGTGTTTCTTCCCAGCTCCCTCCTTTCGCCGCCAACCAGTCCTTGATTGTGCGACAGTTTCTTTTCGTTAACCCATTTGATTGAGGATGGTATGGCGTCGTCCAAATGTTCTTGATTCCCAAGCGCTCCAAACAGTTCCGAAACTCCTCACTTTCGAAGCAAGCACCTGGATCAGTCAACAAACTTCGCGGTATTCCATGATCTACAACGAAGTGTTCCATCACCGCCCTGCATACAGTGCTTGCACGCTGATCGGTTATAGCGCCTGATTCGATCCATCTTGTGAAATGTTCCGTCATGACTATGATGTATCGATTTCCATATGTGGTTACTGGGAAGGGACCCATTACGTCCAGTGACCATAATTCCCCAATCTCACTGACCGGAATTGGTTGTATGGGATACTGACTGGAGTATTTGGAGCTCTTCAGTAGCTGACATTGCTGGCACGCCAGTATATAATTGTTCACGTCCTTCTTCATTCCCGGCCAGCATGCCCTTTGCCTCAGCACTTCATAAGTTAGATTACATCCCGTATGAGCCAACTGATGACATTCCTTCAAAATCGTCTTTCTCAACCCCGTCGGTATAACAGGCACGCTTATTCCCTCCCGCAGTCGGCGCATCCAAATTCCCGCACTATTCAACCGCGAGTCTGACCAGCACATTCTGAAAGCCTTCACTTCAAGATTCCACTCGTCCTCTGGTGGTTGTTCTCCCGTTGGAAGTTGATCAATCACCATTCGGATTGTCGTATCCATCCTCTACGCTGCCTGTAACTTTCCGGGATCGTGCTCCAGTTCAATACTGTTGACTCTGACCACGTCCTTGTGAACTTCATCCATGTGCTGCGTTCGGGAAAGCTGATCGGGAACATAGTTATCTTTTCCGGCTACATGGCGAATTGTGAAGTCGCATTCCTGTACTAACAATGCCTAATGAGCCAGCTTCACTCGGTGATCCTTCGTCGATTCCACCCACTGTAACGGCTTGTGGTCAGTCTACACATGGAAACGTCGGCCGAGCGAGTACGGTCTCCATTTCTCCAATGTCCAGACAATCGCCAAACATTCCTTCTTCGCCGTTCAGTAATTTCGTTTAGCAGGCGTTAATACTCGACTGGCATATTCCACAACACCACCTTTCTCCTTCAGTACAGCTCCGATTCCCACATCGCTTGCGTCCGTGGCGACAACGAAGCACTGTCCAGTCACTGGCAACTTCAGGGTCAGTTGTCCCTCCTTCATCAACTGTTAGATATCGACGGACGCTTGATTGACCTTTTCTGTCCACCGAAGTTGATAGTTCTTCTTCAGGATTTCGTACAGTGGACTGGCCAGTTCATTGAAGTTTTTGATGAAGCGGCTGTAGAACCCGACACGACCGATAAACTGCCGCAACTTTCTCTTCGATGTTGGCACTGGAATGGCCTCGATCGTCAGCAGTTGCTCGGGAATTGGTTGGACCTCACCCTGGCCGACCTTGTGACCGAGTATTATAACCGTTCGTTTCGTTGTTCGTTTCCACTGCAGTAGTACTGATTCGTAAGCCGGCCTGTTCAACCTTCTGCAACACAGCTGAAACGTGTCCAGTATGCTCCGTCTCATTCCCGCTGTAAATGACGATATCGTCTTCATTGAGAAAAGTATATTTCGGCCCATCCAGCATCTTCGACATCAGTCGTTTGAAAGTGAAAGGGGCGCCTGACAGTCCGAACGGCATACGTTTGAAGCGATATTGTTTTTCTCCCACTGTGAACGCCGTTCTGCCTCGGTCCGATTGTTCGTTTTGAACCTACCAATATCCAGACCGCAGGTCTGGCACTGTAAATATTCTGGCGGCCCGTAGCTTGTTGAAAATCTCTGCCACGGCTGGGACTGCTACGACTTTGTTGACTGTAATCTCGTTGAGTCTTCTGAAGTCGACACAAAATCGAAATGTCTCATTGGGATTCCTCACAAACGGAGCAGGAGAATTGGAGGGGCTATCAGCCTCCTCAATTATTTCCTCCTTAAGCATATCTTTCACTTGTCGCTCAATTTCCGGCCGCAGATGAACCGGAGTTCTTCTTGGGCCGAATGGTCGAAATCGGTTTGGCTTGATGAAGATTTCATGTTCAGTCCAGTCACAGTAGCCATATGGGTCTTGATCCGTGGTGAACAACTTTCAGAATTTGCGTATCACGTCATTCAGCAACCGATTGTCATCATCATCATCATCATCATCATCATCATC
>JTDE01002548.1:42567-70427 GCA_014338405.1 Paragonimus skrjabini miyazakii
CTCGGTCCACTCAATGAATTTGCAGCTCCAGTGTTAATCAAATAGCATTCCGAGCTACCATTGATTTCTATTCTTGCCTGAACTGCCGTCTTATCAACCGCCCCTATCACCGGATCTCCCTTCCCAGACAAAAATCAATCAGCAAAACATTTATTTACATGAAACCTTTTCTCGCGCCGCGGGCTAAATCTTCGCCAGTGTCCACGTCTTCCGCGGCCATGGGATCTTCGTCCTCCAATCCTAGTCACGGCACCAATTTTTGTGAGGCAAGAACGCGAATGGTACTAAGATGGTTTATTCAGAAAAGTAACACGTGGCTTATGCGTTTCAACACGACCACAAACACAAACACTCATCTGCCTACCGTCATGTGCCCAGAATGTCACGAATGTCACGTCAATACTCACGTCAGTACTCATTTCCTTTATGTTCTCTTACGTACCAAGAACCATTCCATGCGATGCAGCCCTCCGGTGTCTCATCTTGTATTCTTCCTAGCGAATACTTCAATGTCAAATTATTTGCTCTTACCTCGCCGCTGAATAGCAACTTTGTGAGTAATATAGTACGATCTCTCCTGTTTACTGCACTTCTATTTACAGATTGAAAATGAATTCCGTCGTCCAACAATTTTTTTGCAGGTGCCTGAATCTGAATTCGGTGCGTGACTATGAGTTCATTAATAATGGTGGACATAATTAATTTACTCTTTCACAACTACTTCTATATTACGTATCTGCTGAAATTGACGATAATCGAAATGCACGCAGATATTGTCGCCATTTCTCTGCTCTTGATGATAATGACGCAGTCTGGATTGTTAATGACAAGGAGTTGATCCTGATTCAATCATTGATATCGAAGAAAGCCCGACCACTCCGATGTTGGGTACACTATGTCGGCTTAATTATGCTCTATGTCCAATTGCAAACTACAAGAGAAATGTAAGTGGAACATGTCAAATTCAGCAGCGGGTCTGAGCTCTTCATTGTTCGCGCAGCACAAGAGAGCTTAATGTAGAACCCGCAGTTTTAAAGATAAACAAAAACTCAGTCTTCACGAATCGTCGATTATTATCTTGTGGACTGAAAGAGGCTGGCATGTTGAACGTGGATGTTAACTCATTCGTATGGGTCACTTTATACGGTGATTGTGAAAGGTGTTAAATCACCCAGTATACGTTATGATTATAAACTAACGGTGAATATGAAGCTGAATTATGTAGATCTACAACGAAGGAGCAACCTACCTGATGATAAGGTGTTCTTTAAAGCCGAATCAAATAATATATATTTACGGATTACACTGGAATCCAATGTTAATTCTATCGTTACAATCACTACATATTAGATATTATTGTAGTATAATTTTCTACTATCAGAACTACATGGTTCAACCGGAACATTTCAGGATGTGGGTGACAAATTGCTGAGTTAGAATGAACCTATGCATTGCCAGGCCATGTAGTCGTGAATTCAAACATTATGGACGAACATGGAATGTGACTAATTACGTTTCTAAAGCGGTTCAACGGTAAAAAATTGCAACAAAGCCTTCAAATTACATGGTTCACGTAAGTGAATCCAGCTTTCTTGTCATCACAATGCGCAACAAAGGCTAGGGACGATAAACTGATCAAAAAAGTTGTTGGTACTCATATTAGTTACTTGCTACTTCCCGAAATGCATGCCATAATACAGTACCTGTGGCATTGAGTGGTCTTAATCTCATTAATACTCCGTGGATTATTCAACAGCAAAAAACAACAGTAAGCTGAATAATTACAATTTGTCCCGAAACTTCAGCTTTTATATTGGCTAAATCGGGTCTACTTATCGTTCGTTTGTTTTAACAAGAGACGTGCTTGGACAGCTTGTTTTACTCAGGTGTTCTTTGTAGTAACTCCGAGTGCCATCGTGATTGATCGCTTTGCTGTTCGAGTGGCTGGTACCGATTATTGTTGGTTTTCACGAATAATTAGTTGACCTCGGATTGATGAATTTGTACAATTCAACTCTTCGCAGCCATTACTTCACCAAATAACGAACCCGAGTTGTTATCAATTTTGTGTTGTCTTCAGTGATACCCTTCTACTAACATGCTTTATAACGAAAGCATAGCTACTGTGTACATTTTAGTCATCCACGCCACGCACACCAAGCGGTCGGATGTGCAACACGTGAATAAGCATTATACTACTGTTCTCTGGTGGTCAAAAAATCTGACACTTTTTCCGGTGCCGTGGGTTTGTTTCTCGGGCGTTTGTGGTTCTGATGGATCATCAACAAAGTGGAAACAGATGCTCACCATCTCGTTGATGGTTACTGAGACCAACTGTTTGCACCACTTATTTATTGCTCCAACCGTGCTTCCATGATATCCTCCTTGGTAAGCGAACCTGGAGTCTAGTGAATATCACTGCGTCTGACTAAGTGAGGCTGTAATTCATCCGGCCTTGAGATATGTAGCGTGTCTGTGCGGTTGAATTAAAATGCCATGGGCGGACCTTAAACAAAAAACCATCCAGCTAATTTATTTTCAAATTATTTGGGGAAGTTTAATAGTGGCACTACCGAAAAGTGTCGTTATTCGACCTTTACATCAACTGTGGTCAACGTTGAAGTAGGCGCAACGTACCCAGGCTATCACCCGAATTAGGCAAGTAGGCAGAAAAATAGGCAGATGCACATTGTACTACTAATAAAAATGCGAGTAAACTGATTTTTGCAACAGCATTTGACACACAGTGACTAAAAGAACGCCGATGGGCATCTTATACAATGTGGTAAAGTAACGTTAAAAAAGCTGAGGTGATACGATGTCAAACGAAAAATGGTTCAACATCTTTCAATCGTGGAAACAGACATTCTGTTGGACTGTCATGTGGCCACTTCAACTAACAAATAAAGGGAGAAAATAACATCCATTCCCACTTTCTATCTCATGACACTCCGTTTATTTTCAAATTCATGCTGCCTCTTTGTGGCATTCAAAATATACATAAGATGGAGGGCAAAATCGACGAATCATGCATATCATTTGCATAAACACTACAGATCATGATATACTGTTAAGCTGCATCATTAACATGTTTGTTTAGTGTTGGACGACAATCTCTCCTGAGATTGGTATACAGTTCTTAGGAAAGTAGTGGATAAAAAATAGTATTTCTTATGCAATTTTCAATATATTTTTTGCGTTCAATGCACGTGGTGTTTATAAAAGCAGGAATATTTATCAGAACGGAAAATCAAAACTGTCGTGTGTTACACACGTACAGCACAATTTTGTAGCTAGTAACTCGGCCTATTGGAAGTGTGTACTGACCATTCGTGCATACTTGCCTCATTTGCTATGACGCTCACGAGGATCTGATAACCCCACCAACTTTGATGCACTTGTGACCGTAGATAACAGTCACTTTTTATAACCGTTGCAAATTCCTCTCAACTGCATTACTGCTGACTCTGTCGAATCATTACTACGGTGACCAGGAACTTTTGGACTAGCGTTTTTTTCGTTCCTAAATCATCCAGCCTTCAAACGTTTTCTGCCATGTTGCGCTTTTTAACTCCCTAAGTAACTTATGAACATCCTTACAGTGTACCCCTTTTCAGTTGACCTACGTGCTATGTTCCAACTAGATCCTATGTCTAAAATGCTTATGTGCATGTAGAAATCCATATGGTTTCACTGAAGCCAGTGTTACAGTTGAGAAGGATAATCTTCGGCTGAGCTACTTGAGTTTGTCGTCAGTCTCGGAAGAGAGTGCACAGCCGACTGATGACACTAACAGGAAATTCAAACATCAGTAAACAGTTGACACCTATAAGAAGTTCTTAAAACTCGGTCGGATATACAAAAATAACTACTGTTATTTTGAACAGAGAAATCGGAAACAGCGTTTTGAAGGAGCATTTCACTGCATCTCATCAGGTACATATTGTAGCCTGTGGGTTCATACAGCAAAGTTCAATGGAGATTGTGAAGCTAAACAACGAAGCCAGCAACCACAATTGGCGGCATCCGAAACGGTTTAGCCTGTCACAGTAACCGAAACCAAAGGACGCTTGCGCTTCAATCCATCACCACAAGCGACTTGCGCTGCACCAATTACGGTTCCACTCACACATCACGTATCCGGTGTAAACCCGAAGAAGTAAAACCAGTAGGTGTGTGAATGAGGCTTTTGTGCCCAGCCGGCCAATGTTGGTTGGCCAATGGAATGGATAGCACGGAAAGGAAACCCTTATCTCTCGGAACATAAACAGAGAGAGAGACTGCAATGACAAGATCTAAACTGAGAGGAAAGATAAGTGAAATGTACTGCAAGAGGCATTTCAGTATATGAGTGCATGTTAGAGCGGATAATGGTGAGAAGCAGAATTGGAAGTTGAACTACGAAAAGATCAGGCAGATGATTCATCATACAATACGCCAACAAAGATGAAGAAAAGAATGGGTAGAGAACTGCAGACACTCAAGCATCTGAAAACAGGAGCGGATTAGTAGCCAAACGATCACAGTCTTGGTCGATGCAATCATCAACAGAAATAGAATAGATATATTGATATGACCTAGCTGAGTCCAACGTATTCGTCGTCTCTTCGCCGACGGTGCACTGTGAGCACGCTGGCGACCTACTAATCCCAAACGGCCGGAGCATTCGCGGCCGCACACATCGCGACGCCATATAGTCATGTCACAACGACCTATGGAACAGATGGTTCCCTTGCGTACCACGCGCTTTCTCTCTTTCTCTCTCGCACACACACACACATAACAGCAAACACAATCAGTCAGTATGTAGCATCACGCGCAATCATGAACGAATATAGATCCAAGATCAAATCGTATGCCCATTGTGTACGGTGGACTGCGAATGTACTACACAACAACTACACAAACGCACACATACACATCAATGCACATCAGCTATCAGGATAATCTGGTAATGATGTACGGGTCTTTCTGTACGTAAAGGGGTAGCTTCCATTTTTTAGTTGTTAGCATCTCCGCGAATCAAAGAAGCCTTCAATTTTTGTGGCGTAACATATCTGTAAGGTCTTCTCCAGGTTCACTTGAGTTCGAAATGCCAACAAGTGTTGATTGAGCGATGACGCTGGTTCCTTAAGACTTCTCACATTCTGACTTGAGTTCGGTATTGTGGTATTCATGAACGTTTTGCGAACACAAACTGGAAAGTGTTCGTTGACCCGATTGCGTAACTGCTGCTACGTTCTGCCTATGTAAGTGGTCTGGCACTCACACGAGAATTCATAAATGATGTAAGATTTGGCATCAAGCGGCAGCGGTCTCTTCAGTGGTGGCGGGCAGCATGACCAGCTGGGATGCATAAAACGTGTGTCGTATAGTAGCTGTGAGACAGATTCCAACATATTAGTGCAGTGAAGATGGGCGATCGTAATATACTACTCATATCACTGCTATTCAGTAGTAGGACCAGAGCATATATTTTGACATCGTACAAGCCGAAGGAAAAATGCAGGAAGGAACATCAGAGTACAGCATCACCCATAATGGTCCCTGCTACTTAAAGGATCTGAGCATTGACGTCTGCGGAAGCCGAGACGGTCTGGGGCCGAATACTGCGCGCAAAAGAATGGTTTTGTTTCTGGTCTTTTTTAAGCGCTTAACCCATATATTGTTTTGTCGAATAAACAACCCTTGGGCCATCCGCGTTCTTGGATCACAACAGTTGTAATGTCATCATTCCTGTCTACTGGTATCGGATTGTTCACTGTTGCCGGAGCCGACGTGAGCGGCATTCCACGACCAGCGGTATAGACTTCGTTAACTAATTCACCTGCACTGCAAGCCGCTAATGGAAGTCAAGTTGCAACGTACTGCATATGTGAAATTACACTTGGTCTATGCTTGTGACGACAAAGTAATTATATATTCGTCACTACAGATGTTCAGAATACAATGCTTGTTGTTGTTTTCTTGTTAGTTCTCTTGAATTAGCGTTGAGGTTATGCAAAAGACGCACAGGTCAAAATTAGTTCTATTGGTCTGCGTTCACTCATACCCGACACTGTACCTCGAATTTTTGCGTTGCGCCATAGTTTCCCACAACTCCTTTGCATTACCCGCTCACAGTTAAACACGAAGTAGTTCACCACATTGTCACTACAGGTCATCCTACTACCGCCCGACCGCGTCGATTACCACCGTCAACGGTGAAAGCCACTAAAGCCGAATTTGATCAAATTTGCAACCAGGTATTATCCGGCTGTCAAAACAGTTGCTGGTCCTCCCCACTACCTATGGTTTGCCAAACTTTGGGCAATCGGCGTCCGTGCGGCGATTTTCGTACGCTCACCAGTTTCACGATCCCTGATGGTTATCCAATTCCCCGTATCCACGACTTTTCCATCATTCCGGACAGCAAAACTGCTTTTTTCCAAAACTGACTTAGTGCGCAAATACTGTCGAATTCCTTTGGCCTCTGATGATATTCCAAAAACGACAATAACATTTCTTTTTGGTCTTTTAGAGTTTCTTCAAATGCCATTTGTTCTGCGCAACACTCCCAAAACTTTTGAGCACTTTATGGATCAGGTTGTTTGGGACTTTGATTTTGTTTATGTTTATCTCGATGATGTGTTGATTGCTATTCGAGATTACTGCGAACAAAAACAACATCTCCGTTTATTGTCCGCACGTTTTGACCGATTCGTAATTAATAGTAATCCCTCTAAGTGTGTCGTCAATGTTGATCCTGTAGAATTTTTAGGCCACGTTATCTATTCTAAGGGTATCCGACCACTGGACACACAAGTTAAAACGTTGCCCGATTTCCCCCCTCCTGTTTCCACAAAAAATTTCAATGTTTCGTTGGTATGATCAACTGATATCGTCGTTGTATGTCACACTGCTGACACGTTTTATAATCACCAACCGATCTTCTACAAGGATCGCAGAAAGGAGCTGCATTCAGTTCTCAAACAATACATGCGTTTAGCGCTAGCAAGCAAGCATTTGATGAAACCATTGCCTTTTCACATTTTATTGTCGACTCCAGCACCGGATTGCTGTTCACAATCGATGCTTCGGCAAACGCAGTTGGCGGAGCTCTTCAAGAGCTTGCCAACAAAGAAGTACAACCCCTCTCGTTTCTTCCTCAACAGCTCCGCCTTGCCCAAGCCACTTATAGTGCATTCGGCAGGGAACTACTCGCAATTTGTCTATCAATTCGACACTCCCAACATCTATTGGAAGGTTGAGTTTTCACTGTTCTGAGTCACCATGAGTTTCTTTTTTACGCGCTCAGCCCCTAACCGGACAAACACTCTTCCCGTGAAATCCGTCATCTTGATTTCAACGCACAATTTACAACAGAAATTCGTCACATTCCAAGATCTGCCAATGCTATCATAGACGTTCTCTCCAAACTACACATTGATGCGGTTGCAAATTCGTCCAAAGTAGGCCTGGAGAAACTGGCAGAAGAACGGCTAAAAGAGAAAGAGTAATCTCATCTCGAAACATTCCTACCTCTCCGGTTGTTCAAGGTCTCCCTCCCGCATTCTGGTTCTGGCATCGTATGCGACGTATCTGCATCTAATTCTGGACCGTTTGTTCCACTAACTTGTCGCAGACCATCGTTCAATTTTCTACATTTGCTCTCACACCCCGGTGTATGCGTCAAACTTAAACTAATTTTTTAACGTTAAGTTTCGCTTAGTATGAATCAGGGTATACGCATTTGGGCTAAATCCTGCCTGAGTTGCCGGCGTAGCAGGATCCATCGTCATGCTGCTTCCTCATTTGACCATTTCCCAACAACAAACTGTCGTTTCTCACATATTCAGTTAGGTACCATACTATACTCACCAACACTGCGCGCTCAAAAAACGGCTAGTCAAAACGTTGAACCTTCCTTGGCCGTGTACACAAACCCAGGATAGAATGATCGCATAAATGTGACGCATCTCTCGCAGATTTCGTACAAGTCATGTGGTCAATGTTATGTAGCTAAGTCTCATGACTCAAACCAGACAGAAACTGTTGACTGACATCTTTCGCTTCAATGATATGTTATCTACCACCCCTATCAAACCTAAATAAATGTGTTGTATTTAGCCTGATGATTAAACACCAAAAACGAGCTTGTTTGCTACACGTTTTTTCTTATTTAAATATTGTTGTTTCACTGCCACCATCTGGTGAAAAGACTTTCCTGCTCGTGTGTGTCGATCGATTCACTCGTTGGCGGATGACTACTCCCACTTTAGATACCACGAGTGAGACTATTACCAAGATTTTTCTTCTCCACTGGATAGCTAATTTTGGTGTGCCTTTTGTGGTTGCTACGGTTAGAGGCGCGTACTTCCACTGTCACCTCTTCCGTGATTTGACGTGTATGTTTTGTTTTGAACATATCAAAACGACCGCATATCACCCCTCCTCGAATGGTCTAGTGGAGCGTTTCCAACCACAAGTGAAGGCATCATTAATTGCTCAATCTTCAAAACACAAGTGGACAGAATGTCTTCCGCTTACCCTGTTAAGTATCACACCAACTCTAAGGGAAGATCTTGGAATTACTTCAACAGAACTAGTGTGTGGATCAACTCTTCGATTACCCGGTAAATTTTTCCAAGAGGCCACCTCACCCAGCTAACTCAATAAAGTACGTTGAAGACCATCGGAAGCACATGCAGAATGTTTGCTCAATTCCCGCGCGGAAACACACATGGCTGAGTCGTATCCCCGTGATTTACATACATGCATACTTGTGTTTATTCGACGTGATTTAGTAGAATGACCACTGAGGTCTTCTTACTCTGGACCATTCAGAGTGATATCACGCCAGGATAAGTACTACACCATAGATCGGGCTGGAAATTGTGATACCGCCATTATTGACCGTATGAAGGCAGCCTGTTGGGACTGGGCCAACAGATTAATACCCAGTCTGTAGTCACTATCTACAACCAGTCGACAATGAAATACAAGGACTCAGCACGTTGACCCTTGTGTATTAGTATCGACCCTGGAAAATAGAGTGTACAGAGAAAGGCACGTCAAGCTAGCGAGGCACGGAGCGAGTTTTGTTTGCAGCCCCGGGACGGATATTACAGAAGGGACAGCTTGACTAAAACAAAAGTAGGTAAAAAACGAAAATCATCAAAAATGTACAAGTGAATGCGACTATCAAAAATCTCATTTACTATAGCCCTTACAAGCCTATGTGGACAGCGATTTTATACAACCACCAAACAACTCATCACGTCAGTTTATAACGAATCTTCCCCTCGTTACTTTTCAAGTAGTCCCTGCAACGCCGGTGAGTACATCACTCGGCATTAAAATACTACTCACATACACCAGCTCTTCACCGTCACATTTAACCACACGCATAAGTAGACACATTAATTTACTTGCTCACTTCTGTTAAATAGTTTCAGTTTTTACTTTTTTCTTGTCCCAGTATCAATGATTGGTTTAGATGCTCTGGGAGGGTGTTGTAAACCCTCCTAAACGATACGCTGGTTCGATCTCGGTATAGTGGTGCGCTCAACACAATCGGATTCTCGTCCCGGTAATAATGCATACGGAAATCTCGGTCCCGAATAATACCGCGACTGTCCCTGTATTCGCTCCCAAGACAAGCCAAAAGACGCGTTCAAAATAAAGAGTTTTGTTTTGCTACAAAACGGGTGCCGCTAGGGCGACAATTACAAAGTATTTATAGGGCACGTCATGATCACACATTCCCATCACATCATGAGAGAGTTAGGATCGCAAATATGCCTAGCGGTATAAAAAGTCTCAACCGATTTCAACAGTTCCGCTAGTTAGGACTGGGTCAATCGTTTTATTCCTTCTCACGTCGGAGGCGCCTTGGAACGGTAACAGGGTTGGCACCCTAACAGGGGAAAAGATTGTGGTATTTTCGCTGTTTTATACTTCATTCTGCTAATTTCACGTAACTGCTGCATCAGATCCCACTGTGCATTTTTGTTTGACTTATGAAAAGTGGACAGAAAATTTGTGAATAAAACTCTCCTAGGCGCACGTGTCAATTCTTCCTCCAACGGTCGGTGATTGGCAGCCTGCTAAACACATTCCACTGTTGGATTAAATATCAGTTTCAGCGCTGCGTACCATCAACTCCGCTTGGGAAACTTAGAATAATTCCCCAACACTATTGGATGTTTCACGAGCATTGTTCATTCTTAGTGAGCCCAGTTCTTGACTTCACTTGCTATTTTGTATCGAGATTTATTGTAGTTCATTCATTTTTTTCGCTACAAGCCTTATCCATTACCACAACGCCGGATCCTTTGTCCGATTGTAGGTTTATCAGATTTTCATTGGTTCGCAGCTTAGAAAGAGCACAGCTGTCTTGCAGTCAGGATTATGTTCTGTTTGAGGGACGTAACTCTGTGCTGGTGTTCAAGATCCACTAGCCTGGCTGTGATAATTGTCACTAAATCTGGTCCTGGTTACTGTTGTTTTATTACATTGTTGACAATAAGCTGTACAATTACGCTTGAGAGATAAATACTTGATTTGCTTAGTTCGGTTGTTATTACCACTGTTTCGAAGCTAGCTCTGTGTTTTTGAAAACATCAGAATTGACGTCACGGACTTTTGTAACTTCTGACGATGGATTCCTGTTCACTTGAAATTCTGAATATTCATAATTCGTCGAGAGAAATCGAAGACCGATTTTCTTATCCACGAGAAGCCAAGGAAGTGTCGCTTCTGTTAAATACGATTATACTTAAAGTTAGTGTTCCATTACTAAGAAATCTGTTTTGATTTCAACGCTTTTACGGTTCAATGATTCGTATCGTCTAGTTTCATGTAAATAGTTTAGGCGACAATGGAATACTGGCCCATTTTTTGTGAAATTTGCAAAATAAACGTGAATTTAGTAAGGGATTAGTTGACCAATACGGAACTCTGTCAGTTTTTACGTTATATCCATTGATATTGGACAAAATGATCGCCTTTAACCGTTTTAAACATTGAAAAATCGTAATAATTCTAACGTCAACCCTGATAATACTAACCGATAGATACGCCACATGGAACACTAAGAGCCATTCATGACCTTTGTAGGATCGAGCGAACCGAAGACAATCGGTTGAGAATACTACAGCGAGTAGACAAAGAGTATATTGTTGATCTTCGAGGTCAACGCGAGAATAAACAGATACAAATACGAAGCGAAAACGGAACGGAGCAACAAGCGTGCACGCAGCGGGGTCGTACGTTCAAGTGCGCGGGGTAGTTGTCCGTATCTCTGCTCGTTCAAACAAATCTTTCAGTACATACAAGAGTTAGAAACAAAAAGAGTACAAATGGCACTCGTAGCTCTAACATACTTAACAATAACGAATAGGGTCGCTACACCTTCTCCTTGTTTATTGTCATATACACCAACACTGACATTGGTTTTCTGCGGTCTGCTGAAATTGGTTGTTGACCTATTGTTGATTTGCTGAAATGTGTTGGGATTGCCTGATCGCAGACTTTTTGAACTGTGTGATTATTTTCTTACTATTCACAACCGGTCCCCCATTGTTTTTCATTCTCTACCGTTTTATCTCTTCTATGTTTCTCATGTTCTACATTTCAGATAATATTACCTCATCATATCCGACTAAAAGAGACGATAGCCTCTTTTATTGATGAACAGTTTCCTTTTGTTTTGTGTATTCGGCGTTAATTCATCCGTTTATTACTTAGGTCCAACGATTTCACCAGTTCTCCCAAGAATTGCGACTTCCTGTTCATTACTGTTTCTAGCCCATCCGCCGTGGTTCATTATTGGCTGCCAGGATACTTTTTGACGATTTAGTGAGTTATGCCAACACTAAGGGTCATATCTCATTTATTTCTGATAAATCAACCCGTTTTCTTATCTAGTCAGCACCTCTGATCTTTGGTATACACGCATCGATTCGGTCTTCTACTGTTTTTAGTAGGCCGTTCCTTTTATATACTGACCACTTTCTCGGTTCAATTGTTAAATTATTTTGGATTGTTTTTGGCTACATGATTTATTGGTATTTGGCACTATATATCATTTAGCCTATTGTTATTTTACACTGTGGTGATTGTCACTAAACCTATTCTTCATTATTGTTGTTTTATTACATTGTCGACAATAAGCTATACAATTACGCTTGAGAGATAAATACTTGATTTACTTAGTTCGGAGGTTATTTTTATGTAGTGGACAAGTGGGTAACAATTTTAAACCTCTTTCCTGAAGATCAGTCGAAACGTAATCCTGACAGACATTGAACTACAGAACGCAGTGGGGTTTGGAAACAAACCGTATATTTCCAGCACTGTTTGAAACTATGATAAGTAGTTAGCTTTAGCCTAGTCTGGGACCAACGGCAGCAACCAATAGAAGAAAGAAAAGAAGCACGTTATGGACTACAGCCCACTTGGCGGCACTCAAAAGCGCACCAAGCGAAAAGTGCGTGAAACCTTCGAGTGCGTTAAACAACGCTCGAAAAGATTCGGGTTAAACGACCTTGAAGAACGGAGCAGTAGATGAGTAGTTAAGAAAGGGGCCGCCATTCGCTGTGTGCAATTACCTGCACGACTGAAGAAAGCGGCAATGTGTTCATACGAGGCCTCCTATTGCAGGGGTACACATATTCATGCATACAGAACAGACAAACGGGAAAACACGGTTGCAGCCGGGATCCTTAGAGAAGCCACACGACCGCTGGTCACCACGACTGTTATGAGCCAAGAACGTGGACGACACAAGGGTTGCGTGTTTGAGAAAACAACACATACGTTAGGCGTTTAAACAGAACAACAAACAAAACCACTCACTTGCACTCGGTACTTGGTCCCCGGACCGTCTCCTTTGTCACAGAGTAGTATATTACGATCGCTCATCCTCACTACACAACTACTACGTGGAAAATAATTCTGGGGTTGAGCCGAGTTAAGTTCTTCGTTTCTGTATTTCTGGACCTACCACCACTGGCGTCATGGACTTCTGAGTCTTCTTACGGTGGATTCTTGTCCAATTGAAATTATGAATATTCATAATTCATCACGAGAAATCGACGACTACTTAGAACGCTTTGAAATATGGTGTCTCACGGGTAAAGAGCTGAAAGCGGAAAAGAAATTCGCTCACTTCCTCGTCGTAATTGGTAAAGATGCGTACAGCTTATTGAAAAATTTGTCATTTCCTGATTCACTAATTTCTCTTTCCTACGAATCCTTGAAGAAACTGCTGCTTTCACGTGTCCAATCTGTCAATTTTGAAGCAGCTGAACGAACCAAATTTTATACGCTGGTGACGAAAGGAAACTAAGATATCGGACAGTTTATTCACGAGATCCAGACTCATGCAGCTCCGTGTAATTTCGAAGACCAATTACAAACTCAATTTAGAGACTTTTCGATCGCTGCAACTGAAGCTTTTGTTGCTTCCGAATTCCACATTTCAGTTAGCCAGAAAATTATGCGAACAGTATCAGAATGTCAAAGCTGCTTTGAAAGATAAACCGATGATTTTATACAACAACAACGTGAGACGGTCAGAAAGTCAACGATGACGACGATCAGAAAAAATAAATATTTGAAATGCAATTTATAATAATCAACCAACACCTGATTCAAACGCTACCCGAAGATGGAACAGCTGTGAGTCATGTAGTAGCACACATTCTCGACTGACTTGTCGATTTCGTAACGCTAAGTGTCACAAGTGTGGTAAAATCGGTCACACTCAATCCGTTTGTCACAGTTCAGTCTTCTTTTACACATTCCAGTTGTGACGATGATAACTTGAGTTTCGAATTTCATTCTATTTCTCATACTGTTAATTCTGTTGATTCTACCATTCACATTGAACGAACCTATCTGATCAATAATTGTATTGAACTTTCATTCATTGTGGACACTGGTAGCGTTGAATCATTTAACCCTGTTGATTTCGCAAAATGTCTGAAGACGGTAATTATAAAAACTTCTGAAGTTTCTGTGAAAGCTATCACTGGACACGCCCTAACAATTCTTGGTTCTTGTCAAATCACACTTTCTGATGTTCACTCCAGTGTTAACATTTACCACTTTTTGGTTATTGATCGTGATCCATCGATTATTGGTTTAAAAAATATGACACTTTGAACATGTCTGTTTCATATGAAACAGAACAATATTGTTCTTGGATGCACGTAAATCACAACTGTGTAAATTATCCCCTCAGTGTTCGGAAGCTTTTGGTTGTATGCCTATTAAACCAGTTTCTCAAGAAATCAAAGGCAATCAGATCTTTATTAAGTGACGAATAATCTCTTTTTGGTTTATAGGGTATTGTACATATTTTCATATTTCGCTTTATTTTTATATACAGTCTACACCACTTGTCCTTGTACAAAATAAATGCCACTTCTTTGAAATAATTCTACTTAGAAACATTCTTGTGGTGTGCGCGTCTCTTCTCCTTGGTGCACCTGTTCCACATAGGTCAGGATTGCCTATGATGAGCTATTCAGCGACTGCGTTTTCAACTGACTATTGGCGTTTATACCTTAGTATGGGGATAGTCCCCTACAGGTTACGTGAAGCTGTCGGAAAAGCGATCGACCAGTTTGTGGAGAAAAGGATATTACACCCCTGCAATCTTCGACTTGGGCTACACCGATTATGACTCCAATTAAACGTGACGGTAAAACGCCTCGAATTTCCGGTGATCACCGGCTCATGCTCAACAGATTTCTTTTGCAGAGGAGTTGTGCCACTGTTGAACCAGAGGACATTCTGCACCAATTTCAAAATATTTTTCAGAGCTCGATTTAAAGGAAGCTTTTCTAAAGATTCCACTTGACGAGGCTTCCAATGTTCTGACAACCATCAATACTCCTTTCGGATTGTTTCGGTTTATTTTTCTGCCCTACGGTTTGGATGTATCACCTGCTATATTTCAGGATGTTATGAACACCATTACTGCCAACCTAGAGGGTGTTTCCGCTTACCAGCATGATATTGTGCATGCACCAAACATGCCTATTCATGATGAACGATTGTACTCGAACGTTTTTGCTCATTAAACGTTACTATTAATTCTTCAAAATGCATTTTTAGTACCTCCAATTTGCCGTGTTTAAGGTTTCATGTTGATATTAATGGTTATCGTCCTAATCCTGACCGTTTTTCACCGTTATCGAAGGCCTCTACTCCAAAGGCTTTTGATGAATTACGCCCGTTTATGGATTCTGTTCAGTATTATTCTCGATTCATTCCCAATTTCGTTGATAATGCAAAGGCTTTGTTTGATTTTCTTCCTCAAAGTAATTTTGTTTGGACTGACTTACATAAACGAACTCTCCGAGCTCTGTTGAAGTTCCTTTTTTCCGATGCAGTATTACGTATGTTCTCTCCAAACTTACCATCAACAATGATTACTGATGCGTCACCAACGGGTATTGGGGCTGTGCTAGAACAAGAGGACAATCCTGTTATTTGCATTTCTGAACGTCTCAGTTCAGCAGAGTGTGGATATACGCAAACACAGAAGGAAGCCTTAGCGGTTTACTGGGCGACCACCAGGACTCACAAATAATTCTTCCGTGTTCACTTTACTATAGTCACTGATCATGAATCTCTTAAGTTCGTTTATAATTCTAGCAAATCACTTGCTAAGTCTTCTGCAGCAACGGTTCAGCGATGGAGTGTTACTTTGGCTGCGTATTCACACAACATACAACTCTTATAGCACCCAGCATCGCAATGCAAAATCTAATCCCCGTGCTGATTATTTATCTCAGTATACTGACTCCAGAGGGGGTGGTGACTCAGACTGTTTATGGACCCGGTCACTCCCAGTTTCTTATTCTGATTTGACTGGTGACACTCGAAAATAATGCCATGCAATTTTTATTTTATTACGTACTGTTTGGAACCGGGGTGGCCGGCGAAGATTTTTTGAATTCAACAAACGTCGAAATGAACTCCCTGTTACTCCCGACGGATTACTGTGTCTTAGTGATAAAATTGCTACGCCTCCCACACTGCAATCCGCGGTACTGGAAGACTTACACTCTGGTCATTTGGAAGTTGAAAATATTAAATCAATGGCTCGTTCGACTTGATGGCCAGAATTGAATGTTGACTTATGTAACATTTCTAAAGGCTGTTGTGATGAACATGACAGACATGCTCTGTCTCCGTCTGTTATGCAATTGTTTTACCATTCCAATATCCTGTACAATTGCTTGGTACGTACAATTCGATAATATATCTAATTGTGTTTTGCGATTCTCATACGTTCAATCGTTATCCTATATAGTTTAATTCTAATTACAACATTTGTCGTCGCGCTTTCGCAATATTTACAATGATTACTGAGATGAATCGATTATCTACTAATTCAAATGCTAGAGAAGTAGAGGATAATTTGGAGAGGTTTGACATTTGGTGCCTCACCAAATCTGATTTGGACGAGAAAAAGGAGATTGCTTTCTTTCTACATTTCATCGGCATGGAAGCCAATCAATCGTTTCTATCCCGCGCTAATGAAAATACTCCTCCAACACCTCAAATCGGTGAATTTTGTGGCAGTTGAAAGAGCCAAGTTCAGTGTGCTAATTCGGTCTAAATCTCAATCGATTCATGATTTCGTCCTACAACTGCAAACACAATCAGCCAGGTGTGAATACGGTATCCAGTTAGAGGATCAGCTACGTGATCGGTTGGTTGCTGGTATTAATTTGCTAGAGCTACAACAGAAACTCCTCTTGCATCATGATCAAAGATTCCAGATTATTCGTAAAGTATGTGAACAGTATGAGGATGTAAATTAAGTTACGACGACTGTTGAGGTTCTCTGAATTTATTCTAAAAGCAACAATTCAAGGCCGAAACAAGATAACACATTCAACCCGCGTATTGATTTCAGTGTGCCAAGCCCATCTGTTCAGTTTTTGAAAGAAAGTAATGCGAACTCAGTTCTACAACAGTTTGGGAAATGCGTATCTTGTGGGCGCAATCCTTTCCGGTATTCATGTCCACAAAGACACGCAAAGTGCTTCGGCTGTGGCAAAGTGGGTCATATTCAGTCGGGATGTAAGTCTAGACGTTCATGTCGCTTAACGACAAACTCTAATTCGAATGTTCAACCATTAACTGATAACATTTCTACTCTTTCTTTATCTATTTTGCCCCGAAACACTTCTCATGTTTTTAAAACGTTAGTGTCTGCGGTTTTTGAACAGTGTGATAGACCTGTTATATGCATCTCACGTCGTTTGTCTAAAGCCGAACGTGGGTATTCTCAGACCCAACGTGAAGCTCTTGGAGTATATTGGGCTGTTAAAAGACTTCATAAATAACTTTTTGGACTCTCATTCACTATTACAACAGACCATGAAGCCTTAACATTTCTGTATCATCCCAGCAAATCGCTGGCAAAGTCATCTGCTGCCATGGTGCAACGTTGGAGCATTGCCCTCAGTTCCTACAATTACACAATCATTCATCTTAGTGCAAAAGCTATTCCCCATGTTGATTACCTATCCAGATTTCCGTCGCCTGACTCAAACTCTGATAATACTGACTGTTTACTAGTTCAACCACTGCCAGTAAAAAGAGATGCACTTGTGTGCGATACTCGTAAATTCTTTGGTCCTATTATTTCTGCTTTAAGACGTGGCTGGACACAACAGGAGCGGCGTAGATTTCCCGCATTTTACCGTCGCTTTGAAAGTTTGTCTGTTACTCCAGATGGATTGCTGTGTTTTGATGATCGTGTTGTCATTCGACCGACTCTAAGATCTGATATCCTTGTGGACTTGCATTCCGGACGTTTGGGAGTGGACAAGATGAAGACGCTTGCACGCCAATCTTGCTGGTGGCCGGAATGAGAATCAGATATTAAACATACTGCCAAGAATTGTACCAAATGTATACACAAGATTCATGCGGAACGATCACGATGGCTTCCGTGGCCTGTTACATTTGAAACGTTTCAGAGAGTTCATGCTGACTACCGTGGTCCCTTTCTAGGGAAATACTATGCCTTAGTGATTATTGATGCTTACTCTAGATGGCCTGAAGTTGTTCTCACCCCGTCACCGAGTGCAGACGTTACACAACATGCTTTGAGAAAACTATTCTGTTGCGAGGGTGTACCTGCTGCTTTGGTCACCGACAATGGTACTCACTTCACTGCCAAGTCTGTGGACGAATGGATTAAAGGATTTGGGCGTCGACATCCACAATCCAGTGGACTTGCAGAAAATTTTGTACGCATGCTGAAGTCTGCCATTGCTTCTTTAACACCAAACTCATTCGTAAGACTTGATCGAGGGATCGATAATTTTCTCATACAGTTCAGAAATGCATCACATTCGGTAACTGAAAAGAGTCCCACGATCCTTTTCAAATCTCGTTCTCTGCGTACAAATCTTGACTATGCAAAAACAGCTGATGTTACATTTTTCAAATGCAACGATTTTCGTCCTGCTAATGGAATAGTTCTTTCTTCTCACGGAAATAGCATGATTAATATTATTGAGTTGGGAGACCTTTCCTGCCATCATAGACATGTTGGTCAGTCTGTTAACAGAACTCCTGTTGCTTCGAATTCTAACGAGTCCTTTCTAGATACTCCTGTTGCATTGAAAGCAAACGACATTACTGAAGTACAGTCTATTCCTGAAGTAGACAAAACATTTGAAGAACTGAGAGTCAAAAGATCTGAACGTTTGTAATCCAGACCACCACGGAATTACAAATATCCACACGCTCATTCAAGCTGTAGCAGATGTGATGAACACGATTGACATGCTTTGTCTCCTTCTGTTATGCAATTGTTTTACTATTCCAATATCCTGTACAATTTGGCTGATAAATACGATTCGATAATATACGCTCGGTATTGTTGTACTTAATTGTGTTTTGCGATTCCTATACGTCCGATCGTTATCGTATATAGTTTAATTCTAATTACAACAGTTGTGCTCGGTGTGTAAAGAAAGCGCAATCGCGACCATCAAAATGGACACCTTGGCCAGTGACTTGTGAAGCCTGGCAACGAATACATGCCGACTATTTTGGTCCATTTTTGGATAAATACTGTGCTTTTATTATCATTGGTTCATATTCACGTTGACCGGAAGTTTATTTTACTTTGTCAGCAACTACGGATTTCAGTCTGATTGTATGACGAAAAACGTTCGGTCGGAAAGGAGTACTATGTGCATTGGTCACTGACAATGACACTCACTTCACTGCGGAGAAGTTTGAAGACTGGCTAAAAAAGTAGGATGTCGACATCTGCCGACTGCACCGAGACATCCTCAATCCGACGGTGCCGTTGAGAATTTTGTGCGTATTCTGAAAAGTGCGATCAAGTCTACCAACTAGTCTAATTTTGAAGAACTGGAGAATGGTGTGAATAACTTCTTGATGTAGTATCGAAATTCTGACCACTCAACAACTGGAAGCAATTCAACTAAGCTGTTCAAAACTGTGTTTTTCGAACCAACATGCTCAGTGTGGAATTAGTTTTGGTTGTGTATCATCGACGAATTGTGCTCAATAACCTGGATACTTGAGTGTGTCGCATACTTGTTTTAGATGATAGATCTGTCCATCATAAACACATTGATCAACTTGTCTTTACTTTACCTGTTTCTACCCCTGCAGTGCCCACTACTAATACCAATGTTTCTGAGTCAATCCCGGGTTCAAGTCCCTCGGTTGAAGATGCTGTTGAGAATGAATCACCACAGTTGTGTCTGTCTGAACGCCTCAGAAATAAACATTGCAGCAGTTATAACAATCTTGACTCTCATTCAAACTGTGGCGGATTTGGTGATTTTCACTAAACCTACTCCTCATTATTGTTGTTTTATTACATTTTTGACAGTAAGCTGTACAAATATGCTTGAGAGATAAATACTTGGTTTAATTAGTTTGGGTGTTATTTTAGTGCGTAAGTACATTATGTTAACACTTCCTCAGGTATACGCAACAATACCAGACGCGAAATGAAAATACCGATAATTATGGAGACCGAAAATATATTATGCGATAATTACAATTGGTCCCAATCAGCGCTAAACGGCACCGATACACGAAGTAGCTAAAGTTACGACCGTCGAATGCGCGAACAAGCCAGAAGAATATCAATGGCGCGATTAACGGGCATAGCCCGACAAGCATGCAAGCAAACAAATGCGATCGTATGCATCAAGCATACGGCAAGCAAAGATCCTATGTACAATGTGAGCTAAGATCTTGCGAAAGATTTTACACATAGTACAGCAGGCAGACCGGGGTTATCTCCATGTCACTACAACATTGTTAGAATGCTATTATATACTCTGTTTTCGGTGTTTAACGTAATCTCCAAGAAAGATTCCACATACTGTTTTCATTAACTACCTTTCAGGTAACCAGAAAATCGCTGAGTATCAAAACAGACAAACTGACTACATCCCAGTGAAGCTGACGAACAGCCGTTTCTGAACACACAGGACTGGATTCAGTTGATTTACTCGGACAGCCTCGGCAAAACCGTAGGGAGCTTGTATTAGGATTAGGGAATACGATTCTGAACGCACCAACCCGGTCGATGATGTAACCAACGGTCAAAGTGTGTCTTGCGACTGCTGACATTAGTTGCTTACATATTTCAACGGCATTGTCGTTTTTGGGTAATACAGAGTTGTACACCCATTAAAGCAAATTTTCTTTCACTCTGGGGATGACACACCTCTGGGTTCTGCCTATGTAACTTTCTTTGCAGTTACATGTAAATTGGTAGACACAATGTGAGGTGCCACCGACAAGCTGACCTCTTTTGATTGAAGGCACAGACAGCTTCTAGGTTCGAGATAATACAGAATGTTCGGCTGCGTTAAATGTTCGTTTAATCGAATTTATCAACGTATGCGTTACTTGACGCATACGTAACCATCTTCAAAAGGCAACCCCATATAATCCTTTCTCTTTCTAAGTGTGATCACCCGTTCAGATGGCGGTTTCGGTCTACTACGCCTTTTTATGGAGCTTTTTGGATAACCACTCGTTTCTAATACAGGTGCGATCAATTCCACTTCCTCAACAAGGCCGTCATGTGCATAGATTCGTCTCACACGTGTGAATAATGTATTCATTAACGCACATTTATGATGGACCGGTGTGAAACTACTAATGTTTAGGTATTGTCAGGACCACGTGGATTTCCTATAGACAGCTCTTTCAATAAAGCCACCTACCAGGCGACTTATGAGTAAGTCAAGAAACGGCCAACAATTATCAGTCTCAAGGTCAAACCTTGTCAACAGGCCTGGATAATAACTATTTAAGCGCTGCACTAGGTTATCTAATGTCTGGTTGCACCGACTGAATACAAATATATCTTCGACGTAGCGTTTGTAGTATGACAGATTCGCTGTCTGCAGCTAACTCTTGCTCAATCCTAAACATGAAGAAGTCTGCTAAGATGGACCCTAGTGGACTTCTCATGGCTACCCCATTTGTTTGGCAGCAGGACCGACGAAGAAAACGAAGACTTGCGTTTTCAGTGTATAATAATAAGGCTTCCCTAAGAATAACAATAGGCTGAGGCAAAGTGTTGTGGCTCGTTTCAACGATCTCACAAATACAATCAGTTTTCACGTGTGGCGAGGAATTTGTGAAAAATGACCGAACGTCCATGGGACACATCGACTCATTGATCAACTTGGGAGGATCTAACAGAACCTACCTGAAACTTTTGTTTTAATGGGGTTAGGATGGCGACTAACCAGTGTGCCAAGTTATGATATGGAGAATATGTCATCGCCAGGATAGGCCTAGGAGGCAGTCCAGACTGGTGTACCTTAGGGAGACCGTAGAGCTGAGGTGTCGAAGACCCATACGGTCTTCGATTATGCGCAGTTGCAAGAGAAGCTGAGGATACCGTCTTGTGCGACCTTCTACTTCGGTGACGTTGCTCAATGTGTCTAGTTGATGAAACTACGTTCGGTCCTCTAATATTGACAGCATCTTCCGTACATATTTGTCCTTGCCTAAACTGACCGCTCCCGCGCCCGTGTCTGGCCGAAGTGATACATATTTTTATGTAAGTTCTCTCAATGATCGTGAATGCATCTTTGTGATAGCACACCGGCCGTAGATCGCAGTCATAATAAACCCATCAACTATACCAGTGAGTTTGGTGTTAAGCCAGCCTAGGTTGTCGGCAGTGATCGACTGATAACTGATCAATTAGGTCTGGCTTCAAACCAAATACGATCGGGGCAGTGTGATGGTATTTTATAATATAGATACCAAGCTAAGGCTTCTAACTGCAAAGGAATCAAACGTACATCAGAACACTTCAAAACGTACTTAAAGGGATCCAGTGGAATTGGTTATTCAGCAGGCTTCTTACGTGACTTCTGCGAACGGTTGATATACGTCTTCCTCGTACGATCAAGGATCATCTTATAGAATTGTGTAAACACTATACGACTGCATAATGAAAACTTTCCCATGACGGAAAAAAAGACTGCGATGTGTTGGAGGCAAATCCACTGCTCAACATTTTGCAGTCTCAGTATGTGCAATTGCAATACGCCTGAGGTTATTGCTTGTCACCTTCCGCCGATTCCTTCCTAACAGCCTCAGGAACTGATAGGGATGTCGACCATCACATGTGCAGTCAGTGAGGAACGATACATTGACAAGTTCACGAGCTATCTTGCATCTGAAGTTGGCAACACGGCGCAACAACTTGCGAGTTTAAACCGGAATTCCCCTTTGTAAAAACATAAAGCATTACATGCTATTATTGGCCTTTTTCAAATAACGCAAGTCGTTTCCTTCAAACATTTGAACAAAATTGTTAGAATATGAACATTTCACTGCGCCATTCTAAGTTAAGATTCAGCCTCGGTTTGCTGAGGCTGTCACAGTCAGTAAGCTAAAACCCGCTCTGTTTTCAGACAAAATTGTTCGCTAGTTTGACCCCGCCCTGGAATTATTGACCTTGCCTAACCCATCAATCCGTCAAACCTGTGTAAAAATCGCTGAAATCGCCGAATGGAAACACTGATAACGCATGCTAAAGTTTGGTTGGATTACTTTGATAACTAAAAATACTTGACGTCCGATGAACTCGAAAGAGAGGTAGCTCTGTGATTATGTGACCACGTAATCGTTACATTTAAGTCGATCTGCGAAACAGAACGCTCGTCCAGGAAGCAGCCATTACGGAAAATTCAGGCGACTTGTTTTTCAACGCTTCAACGATTGATACAGGGGTTCAAAGCAGAGACCCAAAGTTCCCGGATGCACTCGGTTCTTCCAGCTCATGTTGACCTGAAAGGCGATAATTGAAAACAGGGTGTAGTACCGTTTTGGAAATTACAGTAAATACCGAGAACAGAGTGAGATTACCCGCAAAAAAATATTTTAAGCAGGCGAGGATCAAACGCTGTTTCGAAGCGATCTCTAGAAGAAAGGTTGTTCCAATAGTTAATATTGCTATAAAAAAGAACTGTTGTCTAAGGAAGGTCCTAGGACGAAGCTTGAAAAGCTTTCTGTTATGTCCTCGCCGACACTCATCGTTCGTTATATTAAACAATTGCTCAACCAGACCCACTTTAAAGACGAAATGTGTGAGAATCAAATCACCGCGGAGACGTTAAAATTCATGTGGATACATATCAGGGATCTCAAGACGGGATTCGTATGCGACATTCCTTAGGCTCGTGACTAGTTTGGTGGTCACACGCTGGACACGTTTAACAGTCAGCATGTCTCGCTTCGGGCCGGTATTATTCATTGTTTATTGATAGAAGGCAAGAGTCGCGGACTGTATGAGCCTGTTCACCGAGCTGCTCGACACTGGAATAAGCAGGGGTTGACTATCCTTTTTTTCAAGCGCGCTACCATATACTTATCTGGGAGCCGCTTAGAGGCCAAATCATTAGGTGCTAGCATCACCTGCGCTGACAGCTCATTCCAGCCATTGACGGACAGCCGAGAAAGGCGAAATACAGAATGAAATCGCCCCGGTCGTTGCTTGAGAATCGTGGAAGAATGACCCCAGAATCTGTGCTCAGTTCGGAAGGGAAGGTCTGTTCTGGGTTCCTCGCCCATGTCACCTCGTAAAATGCGGCGTATCACAATAAGGTCACCGAGGAGTAGCCTGTTACCATGGTGGTACATGCTCAGACACTCTAGTTGTCGATTATAGGAGAGATCTTTCATCCCAACAACCCTAAATGTGGCCGTCCTGTATACTCCTTCAAGTCGAGATTCCTCACTTTTGTGTACAGGGGAACAGTGCGGCTTGGCCGTACTCTAGTCTCGGACAAACATGAGATGATGGTTAAGCAAAATCCTCCCCAAACACCTTAGCAACGGACCGATGGAAAGCCCCGAGCACTCTCCTAGCTTTGACACAGACCTGCACTGTGTGAGCCTGTGTTCTGAGGGTCAGGTTTGGTATCACACTGTGTTAACTAGTTATCTCCGACGTGATATACCTCGACATCCCTGATATCTCCCAGCTGCATAAAGGATCATCGTTATGGGTTTAGAGGCGAGCTGCATTGATCTGTCCATGTTGACATCGTATCCAAGTCCTGTTGCAAAATTTCGCTATCCTCATCCGAAGAGACTGTCCTCTACATTTCATGCCATCGGCAAAAACGAGGGCAGGCGACTGTAACTGGTCCAATAGATCGCTGACGAACACCAGAAACAACAACGACTCGAGCACTGACGCTTGTGGCATCCCACTTGGGGCAGGCAGCCATTCAGATAAGTACTGGTTGACCCTGACGGCGAATGAACTACCAAGGAGGAAATCTGCTATCCAGTTTATTATAAGCGAGCTGACAGTGTACGTTAACAGCTTGGTGAGCAAGTGGTTATGTGGTACTCTGTCAGAAGCCTAGCTGAAATCGAGAAACATCAATTTCAGAGTCTTGCCGCTAGCTTTCGCTTCCACCCATTGCTCTTTGGCAAGCAGGGGGTTTGTCAGGCAAGATCGCCCTCTCCGAAGCCCGTACTGCCTCTTACTGAGGGCCGACAGTTAGTCTAAATGCCCCTAAAAACGACGGTCTATCGGCCGCTCCATCACCTGGTCAAACACGCAAGTTAAGCATATTGGTTGGTAGTTGGCAGTTTCCGACCGTCCTCCCCTTGTACATAAGCGCAACCACTTCGCGTTTCCACCACGTTGGTAGTTTGCCCTCGTTCAGAGACCGCTGATACACGTCCATCAGCGGCACAACTAATTCCGCCGTCAGTTCACGTAGCAAGAATGGTGGATGGTGTCCGCGCCGGGAGACTGATTAACATCAGTCAAAGTCAGCCCGTGTCCCACTTCGTCAACGCTAAAAAGCATTTCGACAAGGCATGATTTATTGTCGCCGAGTAAGGCAGACTGTGCATCATCTTGGGAGTAGACCGAAGCGTAACGCACAGCCAAAAGCTGAGCCTCGTCCAAGTCCACAACAACTTCGTGCGGGGATTCCCGCCTTGGTTCCAGTTCGTCGACGGATGTACGCACAGAGCCTCTTAGGTGTAGTTGCCAATTCCGCAGCCAGCCTTTCCTTGTACCGCTGACGCTTTCTCAGCTTCATGGCATTACAGTCACTTTGTGTCTTCCTGTACGCATCGTAGGAACTATGACCAGTCCGATAGCTCACCCACTGCAATTCAACATCGAACCACTTTGGCCCTTCAGAGTGGGAACGACCCCAAGATCGGTGAGAACCATTCCACGACAGCCAGCCTGTTACCTCTAATTTTGCACCAATGCGCATCAACCGTGATCGTGCTTCTGCCCCAGTCGTTTGTTTGGGCGATCTCCCCCATTTCATTGAACGGACTTCTCCAGATATTCCGTCGAACCTGGCTGGGTGTTACCCGCAGTTCGCCTCTTGCCCACCATATGTACAGTAGGGCATGGTCACTCCTTCCTACTGGAGGTAAAATATCAACGCGATTGATGTCAGATTCTAGTGCAGAGAACACAATCCAGCTTGGAGCGGCACCCGGCCTGCAACCGCGTGGGAGCTCCCACATGCAGGTTCAAGCACAGCTCATCAACGACCAGTCGAAGCAGTGTCTCTGAAAAACGGTCTAAACCATTGGTGCGTGCTTGTGTTCTCCAGCCGATGTTAGGTGCGTAGAAGTCTCCCAGTATTAAGCAGTGGTTAGTGGCTCCAGAAGTTCTTAGTTCGTCTAACAGTTGAAGTAGAAACGGTCCATAGGAGAGATACATAACACCGAGTATAGTGGAGCTGTTCAGTGTTAACTTTACCTTCCAACACAGTCCCTCATAAGTACCGGCATCGTAGGCTCTGGCTAGCACGGGAGTAGCGGGGATGTTATCGCAAATAAGCATCACTCTTTTTGCTCGCCGACCGCTAACACTGGAGCGGTCCGGACGGAAATAGGTATATCCGGAGAGGGAGACTTCAACGTCCATTACTTCCTCTGACAACCAAGTCTTATCAAGGACAGTGACTGCGGGGTTATTACTTCTGTAGCCGTCGTCTCATCCTCTCACGCGCCCCATCACGTGACAGGCCGTCTAGTCTAAGTGACACTCACCGTCCCAACTTGCACATGCGCGTACACACATTCAACGACCCGAAAGCTCTCCTGCAAATTCGAATGCATACGCACACATAGTCACCGTTTGCATACACAACCAATTAGAACGCTCCAACTGGATATGACTCAGTGCGGTCGATTCATAGGCACACATGACACGGTTGAAACCGGGTCGAAACAAAAAGAGAGCAGCAAAACTGAACAGGGCAGGACACGGTCCAGACGAGCGTCACTGTATTAACCTTGCACATCAATCCCAACAATAGAAATCCAAACCATTGACTTAACCTTCTCATTGTCTGTCAATGATATGTCGTTATTTATTAGTAAACACTCAAGCTGTTACTGTTAAGGGTTTCACTACAATTCTAACCCATTCCTCTACTTCCTCCAGTTTGTTTAGGAGGCTCCGAACGTTTCAGTATACCACTCTCGTTTGATATAAAATTGATTCTCTGTCGCTGGAAAGGAGAGTGGCCGGAAGTACTGTTGCGAGGTCTGTCATTCCTTCTTGACCATGGGTAAAACAAGGGGTTATCATCGGACTTGAGGCCTCCTCCACTTGACCTGAAAATTCTCGATGAACAAGTCGGACTCCCATTCTATCAATTCCAATATGCAGTTCCTTCAGGTCAACCTTTAGGCATTCACGATCCTCTGAAGCAAGGTCTCTCGCTGGGCTCACGTCCACACAGCGCGCTTTCGACGACCGCTGCAGAAGCAGACGAGCTTCAGGTGCAGTTTCCAGAACAACTTTTAGTGGCCTGCGAGACATACTAATATCATAAGCCTTCTGGCAAAGGCAAAACGCTGCGCGTGCTGTAATTTTCGCAGCTAGATCTTCCTCTTCATTTGTGAACGTCTTAATTAGCAAATCACGAAAAGCAAAACTGTCGTGATCCATTTTAGTGCGCGGGTAACTCGAAATTTGATTCAAATTTTCTCGCTGTTATTGTCTACCCATTTTTTGCTCTGTTGGTGCCCTGTGCATCAAAAATTACATTCGATTACTGTTATTCGTTACCGAATAACATTTCTAATCATTACATATTGAAATCTTTGGGTTGCATTGTATCCGTTTCAATACCTGTTTTAAAATTTCTTGTATCTGTTGACAATGACTCGAGTTAGATGTAACAGTGCTGGGACTCAGTTGACTGAGGCAGCAAGCATTTGCGGCCGTTATGGATGCAAATGTCCATGCAAAACGGTATGCTGTGCCACCAGTTCCAGGAGTGGTTGTAATGTGCAACGGAGTGGAGGCACTG
>JTDE01002549.1:7069-37639 GCA_014338405.1 Paragonimus skrjabini miyazakii
AACGGACCAATTTTACTCTCCAAATAATGCCCCACATATATAGTTTGTTGTTAACCATAACTTAAAAGTTAACATCAGTTCTAACCCAAACAATCATGAAGAAGACTGTCTAAACAACCAGATATTTCACCAAACTACGGATGGCCACATGACGATTTTGTTCGCAAGCATATACCTATCACCAGGCCTATTTCTCCTTAAACCAGAGTAATATTGTTGAAATGTAATCCATTAACTGAATAAAATTTGGTATTTCAACTTCAATTACCTGCAGTCTACGAACTGATTTACTTCTTCTCACAGCCGTGTATACCAGGAAAGTCAGAGACATATTTTGGATCTATTTCTACTCCTGAGTAGCCACAGACGTTGTTGATTTTCAAAGTAAACAACAGAATGAACTCCCAGTCAGTCTATTCCGGACTGAAGTTTAAGGTCCAAGTTACGTTGTCGTTAATGCCCGTGATTTATGCCAATATTTGCCATAGCAGGGATTCAAACATCCTTTACGTTTTCAAACAGTAACCGTTTTGACCACTGTACCGCTGACTTCACATTAAGAGAGACCAAAATCATCATATCTTAACGCTCATCTTTTTTGCCTGTAACTAATGATCAGGGTTTTCGACAACCTCCACAGTATACGCAGTTGCCGCTTATTACTTTCAATTGATAACTCAGCAGTCAAGAGTTCCGTTTGACGCAGAAACTCCTCAAATATGTTAAACTTGTTAGGAATTACTTTGGAGTACTGATGAGAAGTCAGGGTTTCGGCTCTCCTTCAAACAGATACATAAGGGCGTATATTTAACATGGTGTTCAATGTCTTTACAAAGGATATCATCTTAACTCAATACTAAAGTTAGCATCACCAGAAAAAATTGGACAACTGGTTGCTGCTTTCATTCTCGATTAACCTCTGCGGAACTAGAACAGTGTTACAGGATATACCAATGATATTAATGACTAAAGCTGACGCGGGTAATTAGAACATACCCATGTGTTAAATAGGTCATTGGTAAGCAATCTGACACAGTGATTACTGGTGTACTGGATGGAATCGAACCCACAATCCATAAGCGAGAGTCAAAATGGTAGCTCAGAAGTTTAATTGACAAAGTGCCGAACTGCACTAGTCGAGATTGAACTAAAGTGTATGGGTCTTTTTCTCCAGATCGATGGTGTGAATATCACTGACGAGACTCCGCTTAGACGAAACGGTTTTCTACTACGTCGAGGCTGACCACAGACAGAAACGTCTAACGAAACCCATGTGAACCCAGTATGAGGAGGCGATGGATAGTCTCTCTATTGCAGGCTAACCGCAATTAGCTGACTGACTTCTACTGTAAATGGCGCGTCTGTACTATGGAGCATTTTCTCGCTTGTTTGGAGAACCTGAATGTCTCGACACTTTGAAAACAAACTGTTTTTATTTATTCGTTTTTAACCTTCAACTCCAGTTTGTCACACAATTTATCCCTTCCTTTCAAAATGCTTCCGGGTGATTCATTCAGCCTGCAGATATACATGACTAAGCAAGATTGACACAGAAACATCGTACGTATCATAGGTAACGGACTGTTGTTCACCAAGTTACTGTCCAGGTGTGCTAAGGTCTAAACAGATTTGAACCAATACTGTAGAATGCACGTGAAACGGTACATTTCTGAAGACAGAGCTCTGCCATCAAACTGTCCAGCTGTACGCAAAGGCACGAATAAAATAATGTAAACTTTGCCACTTTGGTGCTGTTAGTAAATTATGCCGTTTAGGACAATCAGCATCAAACGTACAGCCCTAATTTCTACGGTGCGTAAAACCGTAATTTCTTGAATAACAAACACATTTGTTTAAACGGACAAAACTTAACCAGACTGTTTTCTTGTACAAAAGGCAAGCAATTCAAATCCGGAGACAACACATACATGAAGGAGATTATGCAAGCACTGGACGAGCAGTGTTAATAAAAGGGGAGGATTACCTTGCCTCCACTCACTGATCCACATAAATTTGTGATTTCTAACTTTATGTCCTGAGTTTCATGAACACTAATAGTGTTTTCCACTTGTGTGCATAAATGTTAATTGATCATCTAATGTTGATGACCAACAGTTGCCCTTGGTTAAACCAGCGAGCTTGTTGTTCAGAGGGATGGTGAAAAAAGAAACTGTACAATATGTAAGTCTGCAAACGTGCAAACACTCAACAAAGCAAACGCACTCCAACAACCCTACAGTTATAGGTAATAACGTTTGTAATTTTCACTTAGTTGACCAGGATGGAACTCGAACCTCTGCGATGGAGTGGATCCCGGCACCCAGTGTTGTGAGTCAATAACGCGAGTGGCACGAGGATTGTTTGTTCAGAAAATCAACGCAGAAGGTATATGCTTCAGCATCACCCCACTCACAGACCCCCGGTTGTATATAACACGAACTCCAAAATGCCACGTTTCTCAGTGTTGACTTTCTGTCTGGTGAGCACTACTTCTTGCCCGAATGCACTCCAAATTTTCCATTTATATTTTCCCTGGTTACTTCAGTAACCAAATACGTGCCTCTACCTAACTACTGACGAGTAGTATAGTGTAATCATTCGCCCTCGTTACATTAATTGTCAACGGATAACATGTATTTAGTGACGCGCCGATGGGTTTCAGTGTACTCTAGCTTGGTCGATAATTTATTTGCGAGTAGTGGGCCTGCAAGTTAAACATCATTTTTCTGCTCGCAAAGTTACCCACTGAAATGAATCGGAACGTTGAAGTTTCAAACTATCGAGACAACATAATTTTCCTCCAATGATTTCGGTGTCAATCTGACTGTTTTCCAAGTAGATGCAGAAATAATCAATAACTCTGTTTAATGGTTAGTTGACAGTTAAAGTAGTCCTGTCCAGGAAAATCATGTTGTTATTCCTGATGTTCACTGAATCGACCGAGTTGGTGAAGTTACAGTTGTCCTTTAGAGTAAGAAAAGTCAGTCATGGCTTCATCGGTTTCAATATCTCTCATAAACAATGTGTTGAGTCATGGTGCGGCAGGTTGTGTATCCACTTGTCCTAACGGCTGTCTATCGTTATGAACTCTGGGAAGACTAGAAACATGTTGGACGACCATCCTCGTAAGTATGACACGCTCGAAAGTTCACATATTAGAGGCGTCTAATTTCTTCATTTAGCGGAACAGTTTCTGAAGTTGTATATCTAACTTCCGTTTCCTAAAACCTTGTGTTATTTTAGTAAATCGAAGATATTTTATTAGCATAACAAAGTTTTCACGTAAAACTATTCCCATCTCAATGAGCTGTAGTGTAGTATCTGAATATTTACATAATTGTATCGCGTTCACAACAGTGGATTCACAGTATTCAACCCCAAATCATTTCCTGAGTTCATCTGACTGCATGTGTGAGCTTTCACTTTGAAATTCCGCGTCTAATCGTTTACATACAGACTTCAGATGACACGGTCTTGCTTCTAGTGATAGCGCCTCCAGCAGGACATGACCTAGCCGTAGGCAAAATAACGATGAACATATTGTTATGGCTTATTTGAAAGCCTAGCTTACGGTCCGTTTGTTTTGTACTGCTATATTGCTCAAACAGGTGTCTGTCGAATTTGGAAAGCTTCTGAACCATTATCAAGGGTTTGAACTAAATATATGTCAGCGCACTGACTTTTGCTCATCAAGAATCGTTTTCATCTCAAGCACATACTTGAAATCATTCAGCAATACGTCGCCTCGGCGTGGTGAAACCAATTGAAGCAGTGAAAATTCCTTATTGTCGCCGCAACCACTGAGAACGTTCATAAAAGTAGTTGTTTCTCCCATTCTTGTTCTACACCCATCATCCGTAATGGTGTTTTACAAGCGTTTGGCCATTGGCGATTTTCAGCCCTGTCCAGCTTATCGTAAACTTCACAAGAAGTTCATTGTGCAAACAGCTGTTTTCAAACATTCCTGTCGAATTTGTAAAATTAAATGAAATATACATGATTTATATGTTAAACAATCGAACAGGTCACGTGAATCAATAAATGTCTCATGGAAGCGGTTAGCAGTGTTGGTGGGTGTGTGAGGGACGTAACACGCGTGCCACTAATGGCTAACAGCTTCAAATGGTTCACGTTTGGCCGGAATTCGGTTGATTTTGAAATAGATGACCATGGAAGGGAATGGGTTTGTCCCAGCAACCTCTGTTCGCAAGGCGTGGATCGCGGATTATGATGGTGATGGGCTCAGCTGTTGACAATAGTCTAACTCTCGTCCAGGTAACGCTTGTTTGAGTGAAGATTTGAGAGTCCAGTGGTTTCGATGGTTCAAAAGTGATTTCGGTATTACTGAGGACAAATTTATATAAACCAGGAACTTAAAAGACGGTGAACGTCAGACAAGTTCATCTGTTCAGTCGTTTAGGCCTCATATGCCTATAGGGTTACACTACAAATTGAATATGCCAACCAACCATCGTACACGTTGAAAAGTTTGCCAATGTAGCAGACAACTGACAAACTGGCACAGATAACTAATTATCGTCAACAGTGGGATTCCCACTGCAAATCGCGTCTCATCTCCCAGTACATGCCTGTGGTGACGCACAACCTGTGTTTCGACAGGTAAAGAGAGATAGTGGCTGATACAACTCAGTGATGTGAGAGTTGTAGTTAATTTGCTAGACTGTTTCTAAGTTACAACACTCAGATGTAACGGGTCGGTTAGCTCCTCCAAAATTATTGTATTGTAGATATCGCCCTACCCTTGTTTGCGACCAGGTCGGTTGCATAATAAGTACCGACGGCTTGATAGCTTTTGTCGAATCTACACCTATCAAATGAATACTTTAATGACTGTTCGTTGCCCTCAGGTTAGAGATGGAGATCTTTTCTGGTCGTCTGGACCCTTGGGTAATTAATATGGTGTATTGTGTACCATTCGGACAGGTGGATATTACGCTTGATTGTGGAACACATTTTGAACCGTTCCATAATTCTCTCTTGGGTTAAGAAATACATCAGACAGTGTGCAGCACTCATTCCATATGGATCCGTCCGGTTTATTGTGCTACGCCATGTACTGAGTGAGTGATCACTCACCCAAAATAACTATCATATCGATGTTGCTTTGGGCATTGCTTGGAATACTGACAGCGTAAATCTCCGGGACTACCGCTCACTAACTCAGTTAACCTTTATCAGTCACCCCGACATATAACTTTCGTTCGTCTGTTTGGCTCAGCACCAGCCATTCGAAGTCAGCAAGTTGACTAGCAAAAGGCAGAACGCTCTGATCCGGGCTGATTTCGGTTTAGTATATTTGAAATTAATGGAGGCGTTACTCATTGGTATCAGACGGACTTAATATAAAAACATTTGCTACAAATATGGATCAGGTGAAAGAATTATGATCACCTGTGGAGACCAGCGGAAAATAGTGATTAAATGAACTGGTGATATTATTTAAAGATCACGTGAACAAAGTTCACTGAGAAGTACACTGTGATAACAAACTGCTTTTGCTACTCCGAGTGAATGGCTACTCAATTAGGGCAAATCCGCAAAGGGGCAACCAGTCTGGGCAAAAGTAATGCAGTTTAGAAAACACATATGTCGAGTCCGTGTACACCAAACGGCGTGAACTATCCTGTACAGTATAAACCTACGTCTAGTTTTCAAATCACTTTGTGGTAAACAGAAAAACTGAAATCTGAATACAAAATCAATAATTGGATTCTTTCCTTACAACAGTTTATCAGACGGTGAACAAGAATTATCTAACCTTAAATAGCAGACATGATGGAAATAATCAATGAATGAGATGAACATGTCACGAGCTGTTAACATTTTGATTACCTTTATCAGTCACGAACGTAAAACATTAGACCTCATGTGACACGCTGATAGTAATAACAGAAAAGGATACCCTTTGTTTGTACATAGTAAGAATAATTGGGGATTGGTAAAACAATTTATCTTAAAGCACCCAATGTGGTAGACATTCACAAAATGACTGTGTGCACTTTCCTCATGCAGTGAGTTTTACCCCTTGATGAACAGGCATGACAGGCTGTTTACGTTTTCACAAATCGATTGAACTGGTTCGTATCAGTGAAGATAACCCTAAGACTGTTCTAGCAC
Source organism: Paragonimus skrjabini miyazakii (assembly GCA_014338405.1). Lineage (NCBI taxonomy): Eukaryota > Metazoa > Platyhelminthes > Trematoda > Plagiorchiida > Troglotrematidae > Paragonimus > Paragonimus skrjabini miyazakii. The sequence continues at coordinate 13,208 of JTDE01002549.1, forward strand.
TCGGAACGATTGGTTGCACTGGATTTTCTTCTTGTCAGTGGGTGTTTACTTGTTCTGTACACAACAGATTCGGGCTGTTACGTAGCACACTCTGCAAAATGATTATACCTCCAATCATTTCTAGCAGATGAGGCTGAGATTAATCTCGTTGCGTAGACTGTTATTTTTCTGAACAAGGCAGTAAGAAGACGGACAGAGGTAGATGCTAGCATTTTGTATTGCCTCTTCAGTACCAAATAACAATAACCAAGAACATATATGTGACACTATTAGGGTGGGGTTTAAGAAAATAAAATAGCAAATTAGGTGGAGAACAACAACGCAAAACTATCAGGTCCATGGGAGTCTAAGGCTTACATATAATTGTTTTATACACACCATGCTGGCTTGAGACGACTAATCGCGACCGCCCGCCATTTAAATTTCTCACAATACTGTATGAAGATTCAGCTGAAGTAATTCTGCTTTGGAAACGAATTTTTGGAAAATTGCTGTTATTTAGTGCGTTTCCGTGTGCGTTTATGGACTGAGCTTTGTAACAGAACCCTACTCGAGTAAATACTAAACAGTCTTGCCGAGCTTGTCCAGTGCGAGCACAACCGGTTGATTGTACTGTTTAGTTCACTTAACAGTCGCGTCCATTCACACACCATTTTTGTCCCAAAATGGTGACAAGATTCTGACACTCCGTCATCATCTTGGTATAGCATATTATCAGAGCGAGCTGATTGTATCGTGCACACGTGGGAATGTGTGTTGAGTGTTCTATTGGAGCCTTATCATTGATTAACTTCACGGTTTTGTTTCAACCTTTGAAAGGAATCAGCAAACCGAAGAATCGTCTTTGCAAATAAGCTTTCAGTTATGCGCAAGCGTGCAGGTACACACATGTGGGTATGTTCCAGTGACATTTGCTCCAACAAGTATGGTCAGTGTATCTGATGCGCATAGTTGTGTACGAAACTATTCATACAAACAAATGTCTTTCGCTTGCACTGAATGTTGGCCATCAGCAGGTTGGTGGTATATATTTGCCTGCTACAACATCCCGTAATGTATTGTGTCAATCAAATCGGATACTTCTTGCACATTTTGTGCTAGAGAGGAATTGGACCGTTTATCATAACAACTAGAACTGCCGGCTTTCTGACTCATACTGACTGTGGGAAAAGCCAACTGACTGCTTACTCTCTTGTTTTCTGTGTCAAGAGAATCAAAAATGTTCCCAGCTAGCTATCAGTTATTAGTGTTTACATTTGACCTTACGTTGGTTGAATTACAAACCAAAACAGCAGTGTAAACAGTAGTTGGTGAGTTCTGGAAAGTGATATCAAATGTGTGAATAATAGGGTAGCATTATAGAAGTGATTTGTGTGATTGAGTGCAACCAAGTCTAATTTTGGCATTGGATGCCTTTATGTGGAATTTCAAATAATTCATTGAAATATTCAGGTGACTGCGCGAAGTTTATTCGCCTGTCAGTTTTTACCAACGTTGATTGTAGTCTCTTATCTTATCACCTACTGACTATGACCCGGTTTACTGAGGTTGGTATAGCAAAAGCGCTTCTGAAAAGTAGACTGATAAATTGATTGAATCTGAAGTGTTCAAAATTCGTTACGTTTCCATAACAAAGAAGATTTACTAAGTGGTGAGACTACCATGCTCTCAAGACCCTATAAGGTGCAGCTATAGATTCCTACCGGTAGCTGATAAATCTCGCGTTTGAATTCCAGGACAAACTTCCTCAACTTACTTGTGGAATTCGCTAACTACTCCAAAGGAATAGACCACCCCGGTTGGATTTTTCAGCAAATACTGCCAGACTCTAACAACACCTTAACTGGGTAGAAATCTACTAAACGTCCGCATTATTGACTAAACCATCTCTTTCACAACAAGTCAACTGTTTACACTACTTAAACCCATGGTTTTTACTGCATTCTAACATGTAGATTGAGAATAAGTTCAAATTCATTCAAGAGGTAGGCTATTCAATGCACACTTATTAACTGTGCTTTTGTCTCATGAACACTACTGAGAAAGTCCATTGGATTACCTCATTCCAGTCCGATTGGAAGTATTTGGGAAGTCCGCACGATTCTATCGGACAGTCTAAACGCTGTTATCTTAAGCTCTCAGTGATTAGTTATTATAACGGTTTCTGTTACACTATGCGTGAGAAGACACTGAGTCACCTGAAACTTATAGAGGGACTCAGACTCACAGCCGCGTAATTGGTAATGAATGTCGATAACTATGGTCTACCTTGAGTCCTACGTACTGGGAATTGTAGAGGAGCGTTTATATCTTGTTAATATGCCACGCCTCTGTTACAGAGTTAGTAGGGTAATCCGAAAAAGGTCAGCCGAGCATTCCGGGTATTAGGAGTTTCCATCGCGGTAGAAAAAGTAACGTGCGTTATTGAAGTTTTCTGACCAGAAAAATCTGGGCCCGTGTCTTCATTTTAAACGAGAAGCGCTAAAATTTTTCAGTGCCCGTAAATTTCAACTGGATATTTGCACCGGCAAACATCTGTTATGGACCAAATTTGTCGTACTTTCCAATAAAACCTTCTGTCAGTCCAATAGTGCACAACAAAATGATCTGACTGAATAATATCATCTAATGGAATGTTTACAGTACCGTAAAACATTTACAACCTCTCACAGCACAGTGCTCAAATGAGTCTTTTCACACGTATAAACAATGTGATAAATAATTCACCGACAGCTGCTATAATCTGCAATAGTGTTTTCTGTATTTCGGCTTTTGTTCTAATAAAGCCGACAGTGTTGAGAGATCCGTGTTTCCTGACATCCTCGAAAGGTATCTTTCACAAAAATGATCTATACTTACCTGATTCTCACCTATAGTTTATTACTGTGTGCAGTCTGGTAACCACTGATATAATGTGTCATTCTACGTTCTGATAAACTCTGACAATTTTGATGATAGTCACTTGTATTCTCAATGAGGTTGTGGTCCATAATAGTTTAAAGGAGAGTGATCATTTTTCTTGCTTGTGTTGTAAGAATAATTTAGTTTTCTTGCACATTTTTGTACAACTAACCAAAACTTATTGAAAAACATTAAGATCAGAGCTGTTTGCTAAAATTTGCTAAAAACATTTAGGTTTCAACCGATAAAATTTCGGCTGGTCTAAGGATTTAAATTTGCTTCAAAATTATGATGACCAGCAAAAAGCTGTACCGTTTTCTAAACTGACTGCTGATGTATACTGCTAAACTCCAACGAGTTCTGATAAAAGACCTCTCGGTTAATGTTTGTATGAATTTCTTACGGTTTCGGGTCATTTAATATGTTTCCATGTTTCTTGGCGAACCAACACATGTTGTTGTAGATGACTCCGATTTCGTCTAATTGACCCTTCTGTAGTACAACGCTTTGCAGACGATTATGAGTTTAATTCTTCATGACTCATATCGGACGAGCATTTCATTCGCGACAAACTAATTAACTTTCTAAAGCAAAACGGGTGATCTTTGAATATTACGACAAATTTCAAAAGTCTTATCTATTACGTGCTCATGGTCATTGGTTGTATTCCAGCAATCTTCCGTAAACCCAAGAGATACTTTTGTCTAAAAGTTGCGATTGAAGAAATTATATTTTTGTGCATCTTCAATATATTTGCCAGAATTCATGCCCAGAGAAATTCGGTTGCATCTCTGCAAGCGGCTACACATCACACACGGTAAAAAAACATGCAGACCAGTAAGCATCGTCTAAAAATTACTTCTACATTCCCTGAAAACGGGCAGAGTTGGGTCACTAGAAGATTCACGGCACATAGGAAAATCCCATATCGAAAAGATTAGCAAAATTTGCTTAAGTCTCAGTAGATTTGACTTTCGTTCACGAAGAACCCAACATTCAATTTCATCCATCGGAATATCGGCTGTCACTGAACAAGGTGTCATTAGCTGAAAGTGGGTCATTGGATGGGCAGTCTATTTTGTAAACAACATTATATCACATTTAGTCTGCACACAGTACAGTACAGTTTAGTCCTAAGGTCAGGTTCGAACCGGATTAACTTCATGACATGCTGTTGAGCTGGCACGTATGAGAGAGATAGCCCTCTAAAACTTCTTAACCACACTTAGCCCACTCCCGCAGATCATCGAATGTATGTAGTTGATGGAACCTTGTTACATTGTATTTCAATGTTAATTTTTGATAAGACTGCATGCGAGTAGTGTTAGGGAAATTTTATTTTCTTCTCGTTCTTTCATTCATTGTTCTTCACATCCATCAAGCTTAATATGATTCTGCCAGACCCGTGTTTGAGACATGTGCACACAGGCATTGATCTCTCTTCCTCTTGTGACAACCTAGGATCCTATAAATATATAAACCTATAATGATATGACGATTATTCTCAGCTTCGTCAACTTTATTGCCAGTGCGGTAGTTCGTCTAACATCTACACAACTGTCTTATGGGAATTAAGAAAATCACTTAACTGCATGAAAGACTATTCTTGGTTAGCAATTGAGATCGAGAAGGCGGTTGTTTAATGTTGCAAGATTTTTTGCACCTTTACAGGTGTATACTGACAGTTTGTAGATCGATAATCACAGGCAAATTGGTGAGGAAAAACAAAATAGAAGGGTTCATAATTGCTGTAATTATTATGGTAGGAACAGATATATCATCAACTGTTTTCGAAGTCACATGAATGGTTTTACCATTGGGATGATGACAGTTTCAGCAAAGTGCGCTGTTCGACTCTGTGACGTTGAATACAGAATGCAAAGCTTGTTTGATCCAGTAAAGTAGTGTCGCGTCACTAGTCGATGTAGGCATCTTGTTTACATGTGCAACTTTGACTTCATGTGTTTGAGTGACCTTGTTTTTGATCCAGTTCAAAGTGCGCTTGCCATTTGGGTTGCTAATTGACTTTCAGTCTTACCTGAATCGATCGCTCTGCATCCACATCTATATATATGGATAACCGTGGGTTTTGTTCACTCGGACATCGTTTGCATTAAACAGGGGTTGATGAATGAGGAAGCATAATTACAAGGTCTGTTTACGTGACTAATCAGACAACGTTGAACTAGTTAACATACACTGTCACCCTCATAGGGAGAAAGGAAGAAATCTAGCCACCTTGGTTGTGCAATTTCATCGTACATAGTTCTGTGCACAAGACGTTTATGTTGAACAATCTCATGATTTAGGACTGAGACGAAACACCACAAATTTGACCGAATCGGAATAAGAAGCGCCAGTTTTCAACCTGTATTCCTATTAGTATCGGTAAGTCATTGAAACATCCATCCGCTTCGCAGTTCAAAGGCAAAACCAGGTGAATGCTATTGATTATGTTGAATACTGTGTATCAATTCAATCTGTACCACTCCAGCGATTTTTCTCACTGGAGATAAACGCACTGGCACCAATGTCAGAGTTTACCTTTCAAATACATCATTGTGTTTCACATAATCAACTTACGTGTGAGTTACACATAAGCACGTTCGTCAACGCTTAATTATGGGCCAAAATAACAAAACTATAAACTTTGCCAGTTTTCCAAATGATATAAGGTAAGTTCGAGTGCGATATCAGTCTTTATAAGGCTAATGTTTACTTTAGATAAAAACACAGATTTATCCTGTGATTTTTTCACGTGAATGCATAACGTCCAATCTGTAACATTTTGGACCCCAGTGCCTTGAAAAATCAAACGTATGCCAACAGAAATCTTAATGAAAACCAGAACATAAAAATTCTTGATCCCAAACACAATAACATAACAATAGTAGAAAGTTCTCACATTGTTCTCAATTGTAAATATAATCAATCAGAAATGTTTATTAAAAGCAACAGCTTTTACTAACATTGTGATGAGTTGATGTCGCTCCACATTGGTATATCACGATATCATTATAGCTACGAGTTAAAATGGGCAGTGTTTCTGTACAGCTATTTAATGTGAGCTTCCTTTGTGTATGTTGAGAAATCCAGTGCGTATTGCTACTCTTGTCATCTTTACTGTCATTTCGTGAAGTTTTCAAACAATCTTCTTTTCTGTATGTAGCCGTAGTAACCCACAAACCAGCGAACCGTTAGCTCAGGTTGTCAGGCGATTGATTACGAAATTCGTTTGAATCCAAAGCTTGTCAAACCCAGAAAATTGTGAGTTGTTGACATTTATGCTATTGTATATTCGGAAGCGTTGACAACCGGAGATACGGGACATAAAGGAGAACACAAAATACGCACTGATTTTGAGACACGCGTCCACTGGAGTTGTTATGGAAATACGTGAATACAGTTCTAGAATCCAATTTCACACCTTTGACCCCCGCATATGATTAGAGTGCCTCATTTTTACCAACCTGTTTACAAAATGGAAAACGCAGAAAAAAACATTTTAATTCAAAACAAACCTGTATATGGAATATCTTACCAAGTGTTCGTTGACTATCGCAAAATTCTTAAATTTACGACTTCTACCGAGTCAACAAACAATTTGTTATGAAATATGTTATTGAGTGATTAGTGTTGGCGAGTTAATGGTATCTATGAATAATCTTTTGTTTAAGATTACAACTTAGTGTAACTGTGTTCTGACGGGTTTCTCAGAGTCAAGTGTCACGTAATTGAATCGATCACATATAGTTCACATTCCACCAATAAGTTTATGTTTTCAGATATATGGTTACTCAACAAGGTGTACCAAGTTTTAAAATACGGTAACACAATAAAAAAAGTGGACTAAAATTTAGTAAAATAACTGTTTCTTGTTCCACTTCACTCGCTTACAACGTAACACGAATGAGACTATTTATTGGGGTTGATGATTTTCACCTGACTACTGTTCATGTCTAATCGTTGATCCTGTCTCTCTCTTGACTTGGATTGAAGCACTAGGGGGCTGAATGTGTTCAACAGTGTTGTGGTTTCATACAACTATACTTACACTCAGGTAGTGAGTAGCAATCTCTAATTTGTAATGTTCAGCTCGTTGAATTAAACAGTAAACAAAACGAATCCGATACAATATCGTTTGTGATGACACGATGTAGGCAGCGTTATCGCATCTAGAAGAGTAAGGTCGGACTTCGAACAGCTATCTTGAGGTAGCATATATATATATATATATGTTGGTATTCTAGTGAGTGATCCTAAAATAAGCAAAATGCAAGTCTTTAAAACTCCCTGCCGTAGTTAACTGTTTTCTTATCACTTTGATACATGGATACACTTTTCACCGGTTTCTCACTCGTATTGACAAATTACTGTCATATATTATGTGGCAGATGCAATAAAATTGATAATTCTTCATATATTCAAATTCAAAGATATTACCTAGTTGTAACGAGAGACTGACGTTGGCATCGTTGACGGGTTCGAAGAACCGACAAATTGTACTGAGTTTACTGTTGACTTAACGTAGATGTGTACCTTATGGCAACTTGTGCAGAGCATTGTACGTTTCAACAGATTTCGGTTTCAGCGGATTTTTGGTAGTTCAATAGCATAAGTACATCTGGACAAATGTTTGTCAAAAATTGTAATAATAAAATATAGATAAGAGTTTTATCCCGAAATTGTCACCCAAATTATTTACTGTGGCAGTTACTATGGAAGCTGTTGTGATATTTATAAACCTTTTTCTCAATACAGTCCAGGAGGTAATATGTTAACTTACTGTCAATTGAATTTGTGGGATTCCAAAATCCTAATCCTGTGCGTGTGTTTATGTGAACGACAAAATCGTCGTATACGTCATCTCATCTGGATCATGAAATCTGCCGGATTACTTACCGGTAATATTATTTTTCAAACATTTTACTACACTGCATCCTACCAATTAGTCATGATGTTAACTTCTATACCCTGTTTACTGTTAATGATTCGCACTGGTGATTCACTGTTTTCAATGTAACATATCTTCGAGCGAATCTGGTAAAATAGTGTGTGTTATTAGAGTGTAGAACATTTGATTAACCATCGACTAAGATTGATGTGACGTTCACTATGACGCTATTTTCCTTACGCCTTAAACTCCCCTTCACACTACTCACAAAACATACAAACATTTAAAACCTTTTTGTGTCTCGTTATAGGAAACAACCCTAACTTTACTAATGGTCTGTCAAACACATTTGGTTGGATAAATTAAGCCATAGTTGTGCGTTTTGTGCGGCATGCCTTCATGTTGCAACTACCCAGCTATTAAGTTTGTGATTCATGTTGATTTGCGTTTCATAGTTTACTCGCAGTGTACACGGATTTTAATATATAAAAAGGATGCGCCTTAATACTGAATAGATTGTGCCTTAGTTCGAGCTGCCGATTAGCGCAACAGGCTTAAGGAAAGTATGATGGTATGATTGTATAAATCACTGGGAAAATAATTTTATTCAGCTGCACCACTGACTGCTTTGTCGGCCTTCATTTCCAATCTTGCTGATAGGATTTGCTGGCTCTATCCAGCGAAAAATCCTGAGTCTAATCTTTCCGTATTCAAAGCTTCCAGTGATCGTCTGGTTGTCTCTTTCAGGCTTTGACCAACTCAGCAGTAAACTTCTGGTCGAGTAAATGCTTACCTCAGCGTTCACAGACTGTGCTATATTACAACTGAAACAAACCCGTCTTGTCCGTTCTTTCTGTCATTAAGCGCTGATGAAATTCGGCGTTGCTCAAGTGACCATTTCATCTGACGCAGAATACTTAACAGAAAAACTTGATGGACACACAGTCGGGAACATTCAGAACCTATTCTCGCATTAGAATTCAGGCTTCATTTTGTTGTGCTTGATAGACCACATATTGTGCACTTGTTTTTTCTGTGATATCTGTAACTAACTTCAAAACGTAACATTGACGTGTATGGCCGTTAAGATTTTGGGAGCCAAATTCAACATTTTAATACTTAAATAACAGAGAAGACACAAAGTTCACGAAAAATATTCATTTCATGCACATTTTCGAACGAAGAATTTGTAAAGAAAAATTAAACTTACTGTTAACCAGAAACAAGTGAATGTTTACCTGTGACTTCCTAATTCTGCATTGACCCTGATTAGGAAAACTAAAACATGCGCGGTGTAACCGTTAAATCTTTTTCGGTACACAACACAGGCTTGTGAAGAATGATTAATAAGGCCACAATAAACGTGAACAGTTCTACCCGGGTCCATGTCGTGACCACAAGGGGCGACGGAGCTACTTCGACTGTGTATCTTGCCCCAAATACGTGCCCAACGACTGAGGTGGCTGAGCTTTGCTGGACTGCTGCATGGCTATTTTCCGGTTGTCGCCTTGTTAGATGTTCGCTGACCCGTTTCTCCAGCCGTTTGTTTGTACTTCGAACTCATATCACTGCAGCTGTAGATGAACAAGTGGATACAACGGCTAATCGTGAGAACAGGACAGAACCTCTCGATTGGTAGCAAGAGCATACTTCTGGTGCACGCAATGAGGAGCAACTTGGTAAGGCGACGGGTCCGGTGTAAAGCCAATCCATGACTCCTTTATATCATTAGAGTCTCGCCTTCATTAGGGTAACCTAATGAACACTACCTTCTTCTGTACGTTCGGCATAATTATGAATACCTCATTGGTTGTGATTTTGAATGAACCTATGAACCGTGATTCCTTCCCTGTTGTTTCAGCGGTGCATATTCTCCTTGATTTGTAAAACAGCGTTCGAACTGAAGGGTGCTTGTACTGCATCGGTGATAAACAGAGGATGTTAAAACATTTCCCGGTATACCATGTGTACTCCATCATTTCCTCAAGTTTTCCGATAATTACCGCATTGCGAAAGCTAACTCAATCACTGTTTTTACATTCATAGGTGAAGTAAATGTTTGCATAGAGTATAACAGGATGAAACATCTCAAGCTTATTAAGACATTGTCACTCACCCATCACAATCCTGCGTTTTATGCCCAACTGGTTTCAACAATTACGTTAAAAATGCCCAATTTTTCTAACCAGGGTCAGAGGAGCATTGCGAAATCACAAGTAATTACTTATTCGTTTTTAGTTAACCGTTCGTTTATTCAAGTTAAGATATGACAGGCCTGCGACTGAAAAATGAGTACGAAAGGTTCGTTTACTCCATGTTACTAAACTTAGCATAGTATACGATTTGTTTCATATTTTCATAGTCATACACTATTCTGTCTTTCGCTTGCCTAATTCCCATAGTCGTCACGTCCTCATGCGAACACTTGACGTTTTAGCTTACGATTAAAGGCTAGCAGTGTTACGCGTAAACGACCGTAATTGGCCTGGCTGGGATTTAAATTCATCAAACTGTACTCTCAAATGAGCAATAAACGTAGCCTTTTTCTTGAACTGAGCGTTGTGGTTTGCCTTAATTCACCATCAAACAAATTGGAGCCTAAGGGATTACGTGCCAGTTTTTATACTTCTATGTGTGGGGCACGATCATTAGTTGGTCGAAACACTCGTACTCTTAAATAATGTCCTAGGAAGAAAGCGGTATCAACGGAAAAATTGTTCAAGTTGATTATTTTTCAATAGAGCTCACATTTGTTTGGATTAGGAGTTGAAATCTACAATTTGACTAACAACCGAGCACCCAGAATGCTGTTTTTCACTTATCATACCGGCGTTCTGGATCGCTTGTTTTACTTAGAATCGCCTATAAGCAATAATAAATTTGCGCGATCATTAAACTTTCTACATCACTAAACTAACTGTTACCGGTCAGTAATTGTACAATTTGTTTTTGGTCAACATCACAAATCGTTTTCATAGTGTATAACATGGCAGTATATTTCACTGCATACTCAGCGAGTTCGAAAGTTAAAATGGAAAGATAACTGTGATAGATGTATAGAAGTTAAATCATATGTTACTTGTTCTTATTACTAGGTTACAAGGTACCGGTGCATTACTGGACAGCAGTTTTTCAATTTTTAGAAGTGCCGAAAGCAAAGTCACTCTACATAAACTAAGGTCCGGTGTTCCACTCTCAATCGTGTCTACCTTATGCGACACCCACAACGGTAATAAGAGAGTGGTCTGAGTTCACTGGTTCTTCTAAAAAACAAAACCTGACTGTGGAACCTAGACCAATGCAATAACCACTTCACTCTGTGCATTATTCACTCAGTACAAGTATTAATGTTATTTACAAACGGGTATTGTGTGAATTTATAATCACCAATAAAAAATAATCAAGGCTGGTGGCAAGTCTCGTAGCTGAAATATTTACCAACATTGTCAGTGTTAACCGAACACATAAAATACATGCAAACATATTGAAAAGTTGGTTGCCTAGTTAAAACTAGACCATCCACAAGCGTTTTAACCATCATTATGGCTCTTTTCGGATTTCGTTCCTGCTATCTGTATGCAGATCTTTTGTTACTGCACATAACAGGTGTTCAAAACACCGATTAAACATTATGCAGTATAGGAAGATGACACGGATTCTAACGGAATAACAGTTCGTTTGGCCTCAGACGTATAAAAAGAGCTACCAACTGCACAAAATGAATTTGCTATTAATAGTAGAAAAAGTCAACCTAATAATCTTGTCTCACCAACTAAAGTGTAAACAGGAAACCTGTTTAGTCTATCCTGTGCGTGATGGGTCGATATTGTCCGATTTTCGTGACCTTACTGACGCTGAGTTGAAGGTGCGAACTTGTTTGAAAACGGATTAACTGTTTTGCGGGTAACTTGGAAAGATTATTGAAAAAGGCATCAGCGCCCCCCATTGTGTTTACCTATATGATCTTGGCAACAACTTTTTAACGAGAATGACACATTGATGTCAGTCTATGAATTGTATCAGCATACGTTAACGTGTGAATGGAGATATGTGATGGTATTCAGAATACAAGGTTCACCTTCAGACAAGAAGAAAATCCTCACGGTTTTTTCAAAGGATATATAAACATGCATAAGCTATCTTTCCTGAGCATATTGTCAACATAACTGGCTGCCCAATAAGAACCTTTGACATCCTAGTACTTATTGCAAACAGCAGTCGCTTAAACTGCATTTTAACGTCGTCTGTCTAGTGATTACCGTTGTGTGATAATAATTCCATTTTCGACGTGCATCTATCTATCTTTCAGTAACCGTCATCCGCTGCATAGATTATCAATCCCAATGAATCCACTTTGGGTAAACACTGAAAAGTAGTGTCCCTCACTGAATAGTACTAAGACAGATAACAACTGGCATATATAATCCCCGAGAAACTTCACCGCAAATTAATTGGAATCACATAACCTTTTTTAATAATATAATTTATTCCATCAAACGTCGAAATCTCTACTGCAACTTCAGTAAATTTCTCCGTCTTCCCGTCTCAGTCAGTATGATTCATTTTTTACATGTTCAAAATACTCATTTTCAGCAAATCAGTTAGTAATATCTGTGGTTACCTGCCGTCTTGAAAATGAGTATTTTGGCGTAAAATTTATGCTACCTTCACATTAGTAAGTAGTTCAATTTCCAGTGAAGATGCTTGTTTCTCGGCGGTTCGTTCGACCTCTCAAACTACGGAATCGTAAATTATTACCTGGCCAAGTTAACCGGCGCACATGGGTATATTATCATACCTAGGGGGAAAACGGAAACATCGGTTACAATTCATCAGTCACATCGACCTATATTCCCAAGTTAAAATTTCCTTTTTAAAAGGTTATAGCCTTGGGAAATGTCTGTATGGACAGTAAATACAATAACTCTTAAAGTTAGGTTGAACAGAACAATAAGTAATTTAGTTCTGTGAAATTTATTGGATGTGAGAATGTTTGATACAAAACACGAGTACGAACCTATTGCTCTCAGCTGAAGGGCGAACTATGAACGCTGACGATTTGTCAATAATGAGTAAGTGTGCACTTTCCATTTAAGCAATACCGAAATTTTCAGTGATTCATCCTTAGGCTAAATACATCACATTTATATAACATTTTACAGGGGAATCATGAAGTTAGTAAACATGGACGGGTGGTTTATGAAGTCAGTCAATTGAATGTCACACTGCATCAAGTACCCACATGAACAGTGGTTCTTGACAGGCTAACAGGGTGGGGGGATGGCCAAGGCAGATCCAAAGTTTGAACAAAAGGTTTCTGGACGCACAGGGGTGGGTTAAACAGGCGAATTCCAATAGCTTCTGCTGTGGACAGAATCCTATGCCTCACCGCCCTCGATTGGGTGACCTTCACTCGGTAGATTGGACAAAATGCATCCGTCACATTAACATAATGATTGGAATCCACCAGGTGCGCTAGTATGGCGCTGTTGACAGATTTCGTTATTCCACTGTTGAGCCAAGCTGGGTGGTGTTCCCGGACCCGTTCAGATAGGCGTCTGGTCGTGCGGCCAACATAACTGGTTCTACAGGAACAAGTGAATGAGTATACACAAAATGAGGCTGCAGAAACAGGCACTTTATCTTTTAGGCGTGGGTACAAAACCGGATTGGACGTGAAGTGGTCACGCAAATTAGCGGCGTAAAATGTCGTATTAATTGTATTCGTGAGCCTACGCGTGATAGTTTCGGCTAACGTATCGCCCTTTAAAGGCAATCCGATGTGTACGGTTTTCTTTTTTACTAGGTGAAGCTGGTCTCTTTCACTCCGCTGTTGCATTGCTCTGTCTATGAATCCTTCCGGGTATCCATTTTGCATGAATATTGTACGTATGAACGCCAATTCTTCAGTAAATGGGTACTTGATGCAGTGTGACATTGAATTGACTGACTTCATAAACCACCCGTCCATGTTTACTCCCTTCATGATTCCCCCGTAAAATGTTATATAAATGTGATGTATTTAGCCTGACGATGAATCACTGAAAACGAGCTTGTTCGCTACACAGTATTTTTGATGAACACCGAAATTGCCGCACGACCTTATATAAACTGCTTATAAAATTGTCCACAAACAACTGTGAACATTATGTTCTTCTTTCAACTGACGGGTTACACAACAGGTGAATTCGATGGGTTTTAGAGTCGCCGGTCAGCCATACACAATGGTGAAGGACGTAAAGTTGATGACATGTACACACTCTTACAAAGCTATCAGCTTATTTGATTTTCTAGGCCATAACTTGGCATATCAGTGTTTAATTAATCAAACTCGTAAACCTAGATGATAAGCGTACGTAAACAGCATCAACTAAGTAACATAACTAGCAGAAATCAAGAGCACCGTCATCCTGACCTACACTTGAAAGCAGTATTACTAAACTTCACCTCATCTTTATGGCGAAGTCTTATCGATTAACTGTTGTAACGATTGACCCCGTGCAAGATCTTCAATGATGTGCGATGAAAGTGGAAGCAGACGTGAGCGAAATTTACCTTCGGATGAACTGTCCCCTCACTTAATACATCTTTTTAATCTGTAAGCATAGTAAAACTAAATATGCGGTTACTATGACTGCGTTTACAACAAAGGCAGGTTAATAAGAAAGAATTGTTTTAAGTAACAGAGGGGATGAAAAATTGTAACCTATGTTATTCTCCCACTAGTTCTGCCACAAAAATACAGCAATCACAGTTACGTTAAAAATTAATGACGTGTTTTTCGGAACGGTCAATTTGTAATTTATAGACTGTTTGTTCACAATGTACTAAGTAAGTAGTCGGGGGTAGCGTATATACACCTTAGGGGAAATTTTGTTTATATTTAGTCCAGAAGTACACCTGGGTGAAATGAGAAAAAACTAAATGAACATATTTTTGATATCACAAAATTTAGATGACCCGCTAAAACTTTGCTATTCCTCGGTAACCATTCACGACGGGGTGGACGTTTATGATTCGAGGGGTTTAGAATTTCAGTGCTAAAATTGACTCTGTGTTTCTAGATGAAAACATGTCTGCAGTCTTACATCGACGACCGAGAACACCCAAGTTTTAGAGAGGAGAGGCATTGTCATTCGAATGTTTGCCTTCTACTTAAACATAAAGCAAAACTCTTAGGTTAAGTAACCAGCCTTTACTCTGGTAGTCTACCTTAAATAGCACTTGCTTTTTAATTCTTTCACAAACTCATGGGATATGTTATACCAGCGGGTCTTTCGTAGAACTATCGAATATCATTTGACAAGCGCGTAAAAAATTCTATTGTGCAGAATAGTAAAGTAAGGTGAACTGCATAATTGAATAATTCATATAAGTTTGAGTGAACACTCGTGAGATCATTTAGTTTTCGAGGTAAAATTGTGCTACCTTCTGCAAGAGATTTGTAATTCGTGAACAGTGAAAGGTATCGTCAGTATGACTCTGAAGGCAAATTGGCTCTAGGGTATGTGAGTTGGGGAACCCTGTTCATTCGTCCTAGTTACATTATCAACAGTCCTAAGTACAATCAAAGAATAATTTATTTGTGAGGTCAGGTTGCCGAATTTCCGGCTGGCAAACTAAGTGTCCCGTGATTTAGTGAACGTTAAGTGTTTAACAAACGCAGAATTACACACGGCACTGTGGGACTGTCCAAATAGAAACCATGTTTAGGGTGGGTGCCTAAAAATTTGTCGCCTGTATATTTTGTCCCCTACAGCTAAACACATTTGTGAGTACGACGTAATAATAGCAATATATTTTCTGTATTTTGCCATCCGGTAAATCAAAACACATTACGCCCTTGAAAAATGACTAGGTTAGTAAAGAAAAGTGGGTAACAGGGTGAGTTATCTCAGACTGCTGAAGTACTTACGGTTGTACTGTCGTCTGGTTGACTTTTAAACATTGTTCACACAAACCGTTCGTGGATACGAAAGTCGCATACGGTTACCGCAGATTTCATAAAGAAGCAAAATTTTCCAATCCGGTTATTCTTCTGGCGTGCAGAGTATAATGTGGCAGCGTTAGGGAACGCTTAGAGACTTGTGTTTTTTTACACTGCTTGTTTAAAGACAAGCAGCTTCCTCAAAGTAATGTAAAGTAATATTTCTCTTTCATTCAGTCACAGGAAGTATCTACTTTTAGTAAACCTGTCCACTTACGGAATCCAGGAACGACTGTTTCTGCCAACCTGTAATAGTTGTGCATCAGTAATTAAGAAAGTGAATTTTATGCCTGACTTACTCATCAAGGTGTTTGGCCCGTTTTGTCCAGATTTCTTCTTGATTATTTGTAGCTTACTGCTCTGTACCAATCTACAGCTAAATAGCGTAGCTCAACGCCCACATTTTGTCAAAGACGTAGCTCTTTTTAAGATATAGCGAACTGTCACAGTGGCTGCCTGAAATGCAGCAACTTTCGGGGAGGTTGACATGTCAAGCGAAATTTAAGCTGAGTTTAGCTCAACGGTGGTGCGCAAAACGGTAGATTATATGAAGACGGCGCGTAGCAACAGAGCGACAAAGCACATTAGTATTTCAGGTGTCACAAAGAGATGGACAGCCTCATCAGTTCCAGTGATGTAACACTGGACTTGTCAGCACCCTATGAATTGAGTGTCCGGTGCTGTCTGCTGATAGTTATGTCCGTAATATATGCTCAAACTGCCAGAATTCTTTTATCAAAAAATGCGTGTCAAGTGGTCATCGGTTCAGCCGGGTGACCGATTTGTAAAAAAGATTTCGCAACTAAAGTTGGTCGGTTTCTGGTTTCACTCATGGGTGTTTACAGTCTCCATTGGTTATCCATGCATTTAACTAATCAACGCTAAACATCCTTCACTGTTGCATAATTTATAGAAACATTATTTTCATTACCAAAGTTGTGTTACACATATTCGTGTTTAGGCTAAATTCGGCTCTACTGATATACTACTGAATGAAACTGCAAATTGAAACGGGAAGCAAATTGACACCGCAGGCTAGGTCCAAAACAGTGAATAGTCGGAACAAAGGAAACAATAGTAAATAACTGACACAAATAATGCGTTTAAGAGCTAGCCGTATCTGTTAGATGGCACTTCCAGTTAACCGCACATCTTAGCGTGACAGTTTCAAGAAAATCTGCTTTGTGAGACAGCTTGAGACAAACATTTAGCTGAGTGTTTTTGCTACGGGCGATAGTCGATTACTTAGGATAGTTATTTATCAGAGAAGCATCCTTCGGAAACTTATTTTCATGTTAACTTGACGTTGGTGTCATGAGTATGCCTAGTACTCTTGTCATACTGTCCTTGTACTCGGTGGATGTAACCAAAGAAACATATGCAATAACCGCCGCATACCGCATTGCAATACTGTAACGGCGTTTGCCACTGTAGAAGAGGATGCAGAGAATTAAACCTTGCGGTGGCTCACCCATCCTCTACCCAAGTGGGACTGCATCCGAAACTAGCGTTCAGTACGTTTGTTACTGACTCACAAGGGTTGCACTCAAACTGTTTACCCCACTATTTTTAGCATTCATACTTTGTTGCAACGAGAACCTGAGACTCTTCTAAAACGGTCAAGCTGATATTTCAGTGGAAAACACTTGGCCGTGATTGTTGTTCATATTCTACTGTCTGTCCTTAATCAAATAGACAAAAATCGCGAACGCTTTGTCTTCTGGTAACTTGAGCGTCAGTTATGTTGCGATAGCTGGTCCACAGTACAGTTTCGAATACTTGTGTGCAAATGAATCAATGAATTCATTAAAACGGCCATTGTTGCATTCAGTGCTACTTAAGTATCGCTACGGACCGGAACCGGAAGCAGAACATCTGTTAAACTCAGTTGTCAGCAATTCGTTTCATGCACGTTTTCTAGTAAGGGTTTACACTGTATATCAACATACCCGTGACATCCATCGTGCGTTGTACATTCGTTTCCGGAACGCAGGATTTGTAAATGTCATGAACCACGAGATCTTCGTGTTGGTATTACTAACCTGGTGGATCACACTTGTTGTGTATAAGCAGTTCATTGAGCATGTTGGACGAGAGTGAAAAGACTGGTATTCAACGACTATCCTGCGTAGGTCGTACGTGCGAGTAAGAAACTGTGGGATAAGTGGTTTTTGTCAGGTATTCTTCCCTGACCTGACAGGTGATAGAACAGGGATTGCGGTCTCAACTGGAAGTATTATTAAGCAGGCGAATCCGGTTTTTATATAGCTCTCCAAAGTGACTGACGCTGATTTTCCCACAGACCTACCGTGCTCATCGCCGATCCGCACAGAAAGAGACAAGACTGTGCAACAAGTTCACTAGTAATTCACAATGTATAATACAGTTTCCACTGCATGACAACCTACACAGTACTATCGAGCTTCACTGGGCATTTTTTACAGCATTTGACTCCCTTCAGCCAAACAGACACGAAGGCTGGCCTATCTGTACCAGTTGTACATATAAGTCGAGCGGTTTTTCAGTATCAACCAGCAATATGAGTAGACATACAAGCAGAGAGTTGTGAATGGTAACCGAGTTTAGGGCAGGGTTAGGTTCAGGGGCTAGTGTTTTCGAACCCGTAAGTTAGGTTTCAATCGATCGCTTGGTACCACTCTAGCAAATCCCGGAAATATTGGAGCGAAGTGGGGGTGATTCTGAGTTATTCTGAATGTATAAGTTGCACTGATAACGTTATCGGTTGTCAGGACGTGTTCAGCGACTGCGCACACTGATTGTTATTGTGGTTGAGGGGCATAGTAGGTCTCTTGTAGGAAGGATTTGTGCACTCAATTTCGTCAATATTCTTCCACTAATAGGTCAAGCAGTTCTCAGTTCTGCGAACGTCAATCTCCATGAAGTGGCAATCGCGATGTGAGGCGTCATCACTAAGTTGAACTCTTTCAGTTAAAGACGATGACAGTTCCTGGTTATTTCAATGAATTTCTTCGTGTTACTCAATGTATGTTGCATTCATTCTGCAGATCTGCTTTTTCTTTATAGACTGCCTCTTGAAAAGGTTTTTTCTGTAGCCCTTCTGTTAAACGTTTAAGGTTGCTAGCAAATTGTAGAACTGATCCAATCAAGTCTAGTTTCTTCAAAACAACTGCATGATGTACAGTTTAATACTTCTGTTGTGGAAAGCATATGTTGCACCTATGTGAAACTACTCAACTTCACATAGTAATGGGATCACGTGAACAATCTACATACATTTATCTGATGGAAGTAACCTTACGAATACCTATCCGTACGACTTAATGACTTTATCATTCACTCAGGCAACTATCATAAAATATCTAACCGTTGTGGGCAAATGTTTTTAATTATAAATGTCTTTCAGTAATTTCCCGTATCTAAAACCAATGACGATTTAATCACTCCTTTCAACTGACTACTCCCGTTTCCAGTCTGTTTCAGTAGTCTTTCCGCAGAGTGAGAAGCACTGAATTAAAGTGAACACTGTTCACAGTTATTTTTCAACGTTCACTTTAATTAGCAGTATTTCAGTGAGTTTTTTAATCTTGTAGGAACACTACTGGTGCACATTCTTGTCAGTACAGACATTTGAACACCGACCCATATGTTCTTTAAGTAAAATTTTCACTCTTGGCGCGAAAAACTTCACATTGGGCGTGACCGATTTACCGTACGTAAGCTCTTAGTCATTCTTCTTCATGAGTATTGATAACGTCGACTGATTATCTCAAGAACAGCCAGGATTTGATCCATTGACCTTAATGGATGACACCAGTTCCGTTTGCCTTGAACACACGGAGTAAGTCAAACTTACTGAGGTCTGTTTTTGAAACGATTTTGCTATCTGCCTATTCTTTGCATTCTGTTGTTATAGTTTCGTGATTAAGCACAGTGAACGAATCGTTAAAATTTCATAGTGTACCTACTTTCGTTAAGGGTAAAATGAACTCAACATCTTGAAACGCAGATATTGGGTGAGTATAAAGTGAACAACTCACCTATTCAATCACAGCTTTCTAACAAGGATTTATTTTTTTGATCGTCCCACTTCGAATGCAAAATTGTGGCTTTTAGAAAAGAATTCCATATGGTTAGTGAGCAACAGTTCGCGTAAATAATAGTCTGAGAGACTGTCTACCGTCAATATTAAACGAATATTATGCAACAGATTTAAACGGACTTGGGCTGTTGTCTTGACTAATAGTCTGAGTGTCAACAACTAAACAGCTTTTTTCCATTAAGGCTTTCATTTGAAATGTGCACGCCTTCATTTTCTTCTGACCTAGCTGAAGCTGTCTTCTGGCTGTAAACAATTTTATCAAGACCACATTATTAGGTAAACAGGATGGTATATTTTTAAACCTCTCTTTGAAAACAAGCCGATTTAAGAGAAAGTTTTTCTTTACCCACGTAAATGCTAACATCATAAGAATTCGTTTACTGAATTGGAGTTTAAAAAAATATACATCATAGCACAAAACATTTGTCGTTGTGTATCGAGTATGAACAATTACGTAAGCAGAATTATATTTCTGTTACTATTTATCTGATGTTTCGCCTTTCTAAATATTGCCTCAATTATCGACTTAGTTATAAAATATTTATTCCAAAGTAAATGTAATTAGTCTCGTGACACTCTCTAATTACGTATATGAGTTGTGCAGGTTAGCCTCTAACAATGAACCTGAGTAAAACTCATAGTCGTGAAAACATATTTAATTTCACATAGCGAAAAGCAATTAGCTCCATTAATAAACTTGAATAGAGTAATTGCAGTGCGTAAAGTATGTGGTTTTCTTCGAAATAACAGTTTGTACATTCTGACCACACAGGAAAATGGGGCTTCTTCTTACTGTTGACCATTATATATGGACCTTAGGGGTCCAGAGAGTTTTGTTAAATTGTGCGGAACAGAAAATATTTCTACTGTGGTTCTGTACTTCTAGGCACGTTGCAATTTTATTAACGTTTATCTGCAATAGTTATTTTTTCTGTCACAACTGAACTGGGGTTCAAGCATACTTGGGTCCCTGGAACTCTTGCTTGCTAGCTGTGTTATAAAAATGTTGCGTGAAAATGCGTGAAGGTTTATTGGGCTGCTGCGTACCTTATCGATTGCTTTCAGTGTTTGAAAAAAGAATCACTTATCAGAATTGTTATAAGCATTTTTCTTTTGCGTGTCTACAAAGATATATTTACTAAAACTTTGGTAAGAATGTTTGGGTCTTGAAGAACCATGGTAGCAGTAATGAATATTTTTGGTTGGGTCTTAGTTAACAGTAGAAACTGATTGTTTTCTAACTCAGTACAGTGCGTTAACAGAAAATTTCGACCTGCGTATTATAAGAATTTAAAAATTGATGTATTTTGTCGGTAGCCTACATTCTACTTGGAAAATGTAA
Source organism: Paragonimus skrjabini miyazakii (assembly GCA_014338405.1). NCBI lineage: Eukaryota > Metazoa > Platyhelminthes > Trematoda > Plagiorchiida > Troglotrematidae > Paragonimus > Paragonimus skrjabini miyazakii. The sequence continues at coordinate 34,413 of JTDE01002549.1, forward strand.
TTATATTTAAATTGAACACCACTCATATTTGGTCACGGCTTTTGCAATCAGGTAGACAATTGCGAGGTCATCGGTTGGAGTTAACTGACAGTAACTGTGTTTCTTATCGAGACGATCGCGCAATCTGATCATTACTCATAGGCGGAAGCGGTTCACCGTTTAGATACGATAACTCGGAAGTGTCTTATGTTTGGTCAGTGGCGCACTGGTCAACATGTTGGACTCATAAATGTACGGCCGGGGTTTTAAACAAAGCAATGTCAATGATATGCATTTTATGTTAGTGCAATGAATCCCTTGTAAGTTCATATGTCCAGTGAGCGTTACCGAAAACGGCTGTTTGCAATGTTGGCCTCTGATATATACGTATACTTCCATACACGTGTGTGAATTCCGAGCGCCAAATCTACTACATGACTAATGGCTCAGTCGTCTATGCGATTACGCCGTGAAAGCCTTGTCGTCGATCGACTGTCGGCCATGGTAAGAGTATGGTCTACTGACTTACCCGCTGACGTCCAAGTTATATCAATCAACCAACTTACCCGTAATTAAACCTGTACAAAACAACTTCAATGAATGTTGTGATTTCAAATTAAAAAATAATCCTAACCCCAGACTGGTCGATCGGGAGGCATTTGGACAACGTCAACATTTACCACAAGCTAATGTGGATGGAAAATTGCATGTGGTATATGTTATGAGGTCACTGACACATAGGTCAACAAAACTGCGTCATTAAAACTAGGATGTGCGGCTAACTACCGGTCATGGAAATAATATGCACTACTGACCAGCGAAAATCGGAGCCAGTGTTTACTTATGATAGGATATACGTTAATTGTCTACTGCACTGAATAATTTGAAATTAATTTCAGTTGTCGGTCGAATTATGCGAAATAAACTCCCTACTATACTTACCAGAAAGAGAAAAGTCCTAATCGAGGGGTCATCGATTGGAGTTAACAAACCGTAACTGTGTCTTTTCTCGAGCAGATCGGGCAACCTGATCATTACTCACAAGCGAAAGTGATTGAGTGTTCACATATGATAATTTGGTCGTGCCTAATGTGAAGTCACTGGCTCAGTAGTAAACACGGTTAACTCATGAACAGCGTGTCCGTGGTTCAAGTCCCGGCCGTGGCGAGGATATGCACTACTGACGAGCTATATTGAGAGTGAAACTCGAGTCTAGTGCGTTGGCTGTTCGAAAGGGGCCGACGGCGAAGTCTATGGGAATGCGACAGCTGCGATCAATTATGGGTGATGTTCAATCCATATGAAATAACTAGTCGTTAGAAAAGGGAGTTTACGGACCCCGCCTCAAAAAGAGTACTCCGGTTGTGACCGCGAAAGACGCTTGGCCTGAGAATTCTTCTACTGCGTAAACTCCCGTATATATTGTCAAAAATCAAACCTCAAACGCGTACACTCATTTGCACGTCAGAAATGCATTCACATACATCGGTTGACAGTACATCATCATTCGCCTTGGTGGAACTTCTGCCATAGCGTGTACACACAATTCCGATAGTCTCTTCTTATTCGCTGTCTCCCTGGCGTTCGGAGCTTGCTTTTTTGTTCCTGAATGTCACCTTTGGGTAATATACGACTTGTGAGTAGTACACAACTCACAACGAAACTGCTTGTCATACAACACTCCCACTGAGAGTCGCAAACCTGCTCAGGGTGGAAGAGTGGACAGGAAGAAAGTACCATGCTCCAGTCAGTAATTATACCTTAGTGGCAGCCTACCTAATTGGATGCAAACAATTTTGTTAATGTTCAGAGGCATATTGCTTGTTGACGAGCGTATCTTCTAGGGTCACGAGGTTCGAAACCATCACTATAATTGAGTGAAAGAGAAATTAATGTCAACTAATGTTTAAAGTCGTGTGACATTTCTCAACTCTCAGAAAGAGTTGCTTCGACGCCATCTTTCACTGCGATTGCTTCTTCTAAAATTTCTTGAAATTTACAGTGAATATCTGTCACGTTTGCCTTCTTTTTTATGATGCCAAAACAAAGCTATCATCTGTTTTTGCACATAAATCTCTTCAAGGACATTTAAGCAGTCTTCCTGTTCACGAGAGTTTTTCTGGTATTGTCAATGTCTACCGTTGTTTTGTATTTACCCTGAAAATAACCCGTTTCATCAGTACAAATCTTTACCTTTAAAGAATTTGTGTTCATTCGTCGCGCCGTATCTGTCGACAGTAAGGTTACTTGTTTCAGTTTTGAAGAGGCTTTTGTTTATACAGAAAGATTAAACTAAAAGCATCCCATCCATCCACTTGCGTCAAACTTATTTACCTGTGCGAGACTTTGGCGTTCATTTACTAAGATACATCTATGACATCAATTGCATTTTACAATACGGAATGATATTGTTGACCGCGGAGGACCGGTAACTGCTCTCCATCAACGGAGCAATTCAAAGTTGAAGGGAATAAATAAAACGAACACGTCCAAATAACGAGAACATGTGTAAACACTCGTGCGTAGCTAAATGTGGAATAGGGTGCAGTCAGTTGACAATGCACTAGGGCTAAGCGGTATCCTGGTTTCTTGTTAGAGAAAATTGCACGGTGGAAGGTCGTATTGCTTGTTATTGCAGGGTTACCGTAATCCCTCGAAAGACAGTAATGGTGAGCAAATCACTCCTGTGAAAAGTGTTTTATTTGAAATAGGTTCCTTTCTGAGTGATTCCTCACTAGAGGAAGCATGGTAAAAAAAAAACGTTCCACAAGTAGTCGTCACAGGAAATTTATTACGGAGGTTTCAGGGGTTTGCCTATGACATTTCATTAAAAGTATAGTGGTAGTTTTCTGTTTGATCGGAAGCGTTACTGCTTCCCTTGCATGCACACTCTTGGGTAGCCGACTCCATTTCGATCACTATCGAGAGGAATTAAGGAAATAAATATTACACATGGATTCTAGATTCCATGTAGATAGATGTGAATATGCTTAACACCTGCCTGTAGATTAGTGCCTAAAGCACATCATGGAAACAGGTCACGTTGTTGACCCCGCCAATTCGTTTCATGTGTTGTTGCGTAATCGGAATCCGAAGTTGCTTGCCTTCTCCGAAGCTATACTGATCAATACTCGCCGTCCGGTCCTGTGTGTGCATAAACTGTTGACTCATGCAGTTTGTCTGCCCTGGAACTGATAACAATTCTTGTTTTGTGTAAACCCAATCGTTGATTTTTTCCATTGTTGTTG
>JTDE01002549.1:38135-70474 GCA_014338405.1 Paragonimus skrjabini miyazakii
TTAAAAGAAAGGTCACTGTTACCCACATCGTTTTCTGCCTTTCGATTACTGATTCACACTGAACAAAAACCAGTCGCTTCTAACAACAGCGGTTGCGTGAGTCAGTTAAAATTCGGACCAAGAAAAAATGTTACAATGTTTATTATTTACACAGTGGCACGGTAATAAAAGTATGCGTGAAGTGACCTTACTTCATTCACTTCGCATAGCGCGTCTGCGCTAACCAATCAACGACATGCCACACGCACGGTTGATGAGTCATTTCAAAAGTGCATTTGAGTGCGTCTGTCCTACTCTCCAATCTACACTTGATAACTTCACTCTTTCCTATAGTATTTTCTGGTCTAAGATTGGTCAGAAGTCTGTGTAGGGAAAATGTTTTACATATGGAGAGGAATGTTAATGTATTACCCCAGAAATTAGTCGTTCCGCGAGAAAATGTTATCCAAAGAATAAATGCAAATCTACTAATATGGGAATGATTTTTGTCTGAACTACAATATTACACGATTTTTGGCAGTTGAGTTGATAGTGTTCTGATAGCTTTTTTCACGACGTATAATTGTAAAGCCATTCCCGAGTAAACAGTACCGAAACGTGAACCAAGAGCATGATAATTTGCACGATGCACACTACGTCCCTGCAGTTACCGTAAAACCATGACTTGAACTAAATAAAAGGTAAAGATTTGGACGAAAGAGTTCTGCTGTTATTTTTATCCTCTCTATCATTAACTAGCCGTTAAATAAAAAATGTCTTGATATGTAAGGTGAAACCTTAGTAAACACTTGAATCGGGACGGCTGGAGGTCACTGGTCCCCTCATCATCATCATCATAACAGCCATGAGCCTGACCAAAAGGTACTGTGGCTCGGGCCGCCGTTCACCTCAACAGTGACGTAGAATATCCTAGAAGAAAAAGTTACTGAGGAGGCTGAGAATTAGTGAGAGAAGGCTAACAGGAAGAATTAGAAATGGTATGGTCACTGGTCTAAGTTTTTAACTATTGTAATCAGAAAAAGAGGAAACGCAGAAACGGGAAATCCAGAACAAAGTGGACATTGCTTGACATGTTGAATTAAAGAGGCTTAATTTCAAAGACTTCAGAATTTACGAAACAATCTTATGAAAATTATTAATTCAGCACGTAGGAAAACTAACACCAAAAGATGATGAGAGATAAAAATGTTGATATAGATTGAACATCACCCACAATTGATCACAGCTGTCGCATTCCCATAGACGTTCCAGTCGGCCCCTTTCGAACAGCAGAAGCACTAGACTCGAGTTTCGCCCTCATTAGAGCTCGTCAGTAATGCGTATCCTCGATACTGCCGGGACTGAAACCACGGCCTCGCTGTCCATGAGGCAACCGTGTTTACCACTGTGCCATTGATTTCACATTACATACGACCGAATTATCATATGTGAACATTTAACCACTTTCGCTTGTGAGTCGATTGAGTGCGGTTCATATTGTTAATCAAGTTGTGTTGTTCACCCCGAGTGCATTCACGGGGTGTGGTGTCCTACTGTTCTTCTGTGTGTGCCTCAGCCTTGATATCGACTGGCTGGCCTATTGACCAGTCAGTTTTATGCAAGTCTGTGTTTCTACACCATCATTGAGCACTCATATTCCACGAATCACGTGGCTAGACTGCTACATTCACGTTTACTGGCCTTGAGTCTTATTTTCTGATTCACGCGCTTCGTGTTCTTACGTTGTATTTGTGACACGAATAAAGCCACTACTTACTGGTCGCTTTGCAAACTGATGTCATAGAAAGTGGATATGAATGAGTCGTTATGAGAAAATATCAATAATTCACGTTAATGTGTGCCACTGTACCATCACAAAATCCACCCACTCGCATCGCTTAAAACCGGTGTCAGAAATGAGTTCGTAATACATGCCTGTAATTCTTTTTGTTGTTAGGATGGACCAAATTTAACTTGTGTTTCTCCGCATTTGATGCAACTGATTTTCCATGTACGAATTGGCGATTCACTACCGTGATCTATTGGAACGGTTATCTCTGACATACTCGTCACCCTTCTTTCTCCAATCGCTTATACGAACAGAGTATCGTATACATTCAGAGAAAATGGGCTACATTTACTAGATCCCGGATGTCTGAAAGTTAACACAAATTTATCTCAGATTCATCTGTGTTATATGACAAGTGATGATTGGGGGTAATTTACACACATCACACACTGATAACAGATCCAAATGAAGATCGTGCCCGGAGAACAGCCAGCAGGAGCGGTGCCAACTACAAACGCAGCTGGAAAATAGCCACTTTAGGACCTGTTGAAAAGCTAGAGAGCCAAAGGTCACGACAAGAATTAGTGGTATCAGAAAGCCCGTTATCTCCTTAGCTTAACGCTGTGCAAACAGACCAGGTTTGATGACTAACAACCTATTATGACTGTGCCTCGTTCAATGGCAAACTGAGTAGTTGGACTTGTCCCAGTGACCACACGAAAGTGGATACATGAGCCGATAGGATGAACAAGGGTGATCAAATTTAAAATAGAATTTGCGTCATAAAGTTTAACTGTTATTGTCTAGCCGCCCAGGATGACAAACAAATGGAATCAAAGTACAATTTTAAAAATTCGATACAATCATTATGCTCGTATAGCTGTTAACGTGATTGTTCAATGTACCCTATCCGAACTCAGTGGTAAATTAGACAAATGTACCGACGAATGATTCGGTTTAACCACTGCTGCTTGTTGAAGTCATTCACCACAGAGGTAATGATTTTTCAACAAATTTCACATGCGTAGGCCGGCAGTATAATCAGTGATTTTGACGGCAGTTGTCGTCAATAACTTTCATATGCATATGCGTGTATGCTTACGCATTTGTATTGCACAGTTTGTGGTCACTGTTGAAAATCTACTGGACATGGCTGCCGGTGCTAATTCTGCGGTCGAAACACGTCTGCAATCGGTTCTTTTAACTGCCACAGCATCGCTGTTTAGTACACCAGCTTGTCTGTATATAAATTGGGCATGACTCATAGTTGACCGCAAATCTGTCATCCAACTAGACAGTTCGACCAAGTACGTGCAAAAAAACCGTTAGATTCTAGTTTCATTTTTCTGACAGCTTATCGGATATGCGAATCTAGCGATTTGTTTTGAAAGGAACAGGTATGAAGAATCTAATTTACGTTGAAAGATTAAGTCCATCGTGGGTGTTTTTCATTGTTTATCGACGAAATACTCGTCTGTACGTCGGTGATTTAAAAATGCTTAATGTCTATAATCCTCTTCCTTTTAATAATGAGGCTTTCTTCACTTCTTGCATGTGGGACTGTAGGATGTTTTCTGTAGATCCACAGATTGGTCGTGTGATTACCTGGACTGAATTCCGTATCTTTTTCCTGTGTGTTTTCTTGGTTAGGTAACCGTCATCTCACATCATGGTTGTCATGACGAATGAATTCGCTTTCAGAAAACAACCATCTAGCTACATTTAATCAGAATGCTTGTTTAAATTTTGCACAGTGGTGGAGTTGCCGATGTGAGAACAATTTATGAATATCAACGTCACATCGGGAACATATTTTTAAACCTTCAAACAGTGAACACATCAGTGAACTCATCAGTAACATCAATATATGCTTACAAAATGTCGCCGTATTGATTTACTCAGAAGTGCGGGACACTTTGTCAGTGCCCTGAGAACTTAGTAGAAAATCGGTAATTGAAGCACACACAGTTTGGTAGCACAAACATCGTCAACGGCACCAGCATTTGGGCAGGATGTATATGCCAAATGTTAATCGGATCACTTCCGGTGACATACTGTGTGTGTTGACAAAGCAAGTGGTCTGCACGCTGTATCCGTTAGTCCGGTTGTCCCATTGTTGATCAGCTGCGCTTCAGACACCGTAATAGCGTCCCATTTACACTGTAAAGAGGCCTTGTGTCACATATGCGTCTGCTCCAATTTGGCTGCCTGACATACGTAGTAGTGACCTGCTTTGTTCGCCACGGTATGCATGCGCGCACTCGTACTTGCGTTTACGAGCTTTGTAGAGGCGTTCGCTGTATTTTGCTTGTCTCTGCTTTGCGTGCGCCTTTGTGTGATTGGGTGTGCAGTCTATGCAACCACAACACACAACACATGACAGATACACACACACACATTCCGGTGTGTTGGCACAGTTTGCGGCTGAGCCGTTGTACCTGTCGGCACACACGATTTTGCATGAACACGCCGATGAGCCGGCGAGGAGCGCGATTCAACTGCAAAATTGTATTGCCTGACACATGGAAACGTTGCGCCTATTATCGATAGGACAAACAATTTGTCCCTCCTAACTGGATTATTCATATGCATACGTGCGGATGATCAAAATAATACTTGGGAACTCAAGCCACTTTTTGTCACAGGTGGGAAATTTTTGCATCGTACACTGACCGGGGTAAGTTACACACAACCACGGTGTCCATTTAAGTCATTTATTCATGGGTCAGGTGGATTCGACTCTAATGTCTTTATTCAAGTTATTTGTTATAATATAAATTGAATATCACTCACAATTTATCGTAGTTGTCGCGGTCCTACTGATTATTAGTCAAACCCTTTCGAACGGAAGTACTAGTCTTGATTTTCATCCTTGTTAGAGCTTGTTATTACATATTCTAGTACATATGTTAGTACATCTTCTTATCACGGCCAAGACTAGATCACCGGCCACTCTTTCATGGGGCAACCGTGTTGACCACTATGCCATTGACTTCACATTAGACATGAATGACTTACCGTCTGCAACTAGATGTTATTGATGGCCTATACAACAGTCATCTGCACACCTGTGTGATGAAACGCTGACTAATTTAGACGCATATTGGTCCATGCCGTTTTACTATGTGTTAATCACAGCCTACTGACACCTACTCCTTGAAATGGTTGAAAGATTTCATTAGAGTTTAGTCAGTAACTTATGGTTATTCTGATTCATATTCAGAAATTATCCATAGTCCCCTCTTGTGAAAAACTTAAGCGTTTGCGCTCAAGTACTTGACATCAGAAACTCCTCTTCATGGACCTTTGCGCAATAACCACAACCGATGTGCACAATATGCGACGTTCGCCATAAGTCATTTGAGTATTTTACTCGTTCAGGGTGAATATTCGTCAAGTAAATTTGCTCACGGCTCAGTGTTCACATCTACAAAACGCATCAAATACGAACGCCATCCATTTTACGACCCCATAGTGCAGCCCAGTGAAACCGATGGCAAAGAGTGCATAAAGGAGTTCATGTTCGAACTTGAACAGGTTCGAACGGTGAGCTCCATCTGTGCTTAACTTGGTGGTGCCTAGTTATACCCCAGGGCATCATACGATATCAACCATGGGTCTGTTAAACAACTTGAGAGCTGATCCAATAATTTCATAGCTGGGCATTCAACAGGGAAATAGCCAGAGTATCTTTCCAATGATTTTTACCAACTTGCAGCCACTAAATAAAGTTTACGGGGTGTCTAATCGACCATCTATTATTCACTAAGTAACCTGGATGTTGAAATCGAATTTCTTGCACATTTATTAGTAAAGTGTATATTTTTTCCTTCGAATATTTTAGTATATAATTTGGCAACATATCAACCAACACAAATTTTTGGCATCAAGTTCATCTGTTCGGAACGTATTTTCTAATCCATTTTTGAAACTCATCGTCTTTAACGCGCTGTGTCGGAAAAGCCCTATTAATTCAACTACGACCACATGATTTAATTATAAACGCAAAGAAACTTGTTTTTTTTTGCAATGGCTATGTCAATTTCGATCCACAATCAACAGGAATTGAATCTGTGGTGCCGTGTTTTTGCTAACATCGTTCATACTGTAGTTTAGGATCTTCTTCCTTGAGAACGAATTATCTTGATTAGAATCAACTAACTTTCAGTATTTGATTTCAACCGAAATACAAGGTATTTCAACCATATGGCTGAAGATGGGTTCCCATGTCTATAACAGCCAGCTTATGATCAATATCGCTAAGTTGACTGCTATATGATGAACAGGCCTTAAAATAAACCAATCATTTTTCAAGAAATTCATTTGCTTTGGCTATGAATGAATTTTAATCTGTATTTTGAGTTGCACCTGTCCGTATGGAGCAATCGTGTATCCTCGGTTAATCAGAGAAAAGGATTGTTTTTTGTCTGGTAAGTCACGTTAAACAAGAAAACACCCTTCCTAAAACACTGTACTCCATTTTCAGTCTGTGTGGCCACAGTCTGTAGACATCGGCTAACAGGAGTTCATGTATATGGTTTGTAGGCCATTGGAAACCAGCAATGCTGCCAATCTGTTTTCTGACAAACTGAGCATTCCTGATTTTTTTAACTCATTCTATTTCTACTAAGTAGTTTGGTAGATTTGTGATGTTTAGATAACAACTTGTCATCAGAATTATCGACCGCATTTAAACACGATAAGCAATCATCACTGGTGCTTCTCAAGAGCTTACTTCAAACAGTAATTTTTCAAACATTGTGTTCTACATTCATTGGGTAATACGAAAAAATTTAAACTTTGCCTTTCTTCCGACTCCTATTTAGGCGCCATTATTGTATACCGTTGCATTGGAATATTTCTTCCCTTAGATTTTCGATATTCTTCTTCGAAGCTTAGAACTTGCCGTTGTCGTCCCTCCATTGTTTGGATCCTAGACATATCAGTCTACGGTCCGACTAACAAGCACTAGTCAGCTGGACCACATAGGTCTCCACCCACAGACTTCCTGGTTTTGTTCCTCTCGGTTAACATTGTGTGTGGGATGTGAGTGAAACCTCGGGTGATTCCGCGTAGGTGAATAACTCAAGGTCACTCATGCACACACGTGGCCGCGCATTTGTGGCTGAATCATCAATGAGGTGGGCGATCGAAGAAGTACATCATGCCCATTGGACTAAGTACGCGGTAGGTTTTCCGTTTTTAGTGGATACATAAATACAATGGTTTATTGTTGTCCGTAGTGTCTAGCTACGTCGTCGGTGTGACGCTAAATTTATACTGAAGATGCTAAGCCCAAAGTTGGTTCCAGTGACGAAAAGTATCCAGGGCAATAACCTACATGGTAGCCAACCAGCCAAGCGAATGTGAGCAGTATTCAGTTCACATTAACTATTTAGTTAACTTCACACCAGTGCCTTCATTACTGGTAACGTAGGCGGTAGGCTTTCGTAAAAACACGTGTTTGAATTTCTCCGTCTAAACATACTGCCATGCCTCATACAGAAACCATTAAATGATAATGAGAATCGACTTCCATTGCAAGAACCCTCAGTCAGTTTGCGCTAAAATCCACGAAAAACTTACTGAACATATGTTTGCTCTCTTTTGAACGTGCTGGATTCAGGGGTCATTACAACCCATTGCAACGCACCCTTTAAAAATGGGAATTCCAAATTTCGCAATCTTTCACCCAATATTCTTGTCGAAAAACTGTAGATGCCGTATGAAGTATATGTGGTTGGATGATGTTCCGAGTTTTGAGTACAATGTCTCGTTCAAAATGAATTCAAAGGTTAGTCGATATAATCGACTAAACAAAACCGTTCGTCCTACTAATGTCCAAACTGAGCTCCTAGAAAGATGTTAAACTTGGGTGACTACTCCTGAAAGCCATTAAGTCTATGCTAAAACAATAAATAGCAATCACTTCCCTTGGCATTAATGCGCCTGATTTCCACTTAGTCTACGACTGTGCGCGATATTATCCTAAGCAAGTCGAACTGATTAAAGCGAGGAGAATACGAAGTTTCAAGATAATTAGACCCAGATGGATTCAGTAGCCTTGATTATATACCGGCAGTCAATAAGGACCATGATGAAGGTGAAAATTGCAGTCAGGTTCGGTAGCATCATGTTTGTAACTCATTTGTCTGGTGTGATGAATCATTTGCGTTTTCAGTATACACACTTGTTGACTGCGTACAAACGGTTGTACATTTCTTTGCGTTGGTTTCATTCAGTCTATCCCAGCTATTACTTAGCTGTTTTTTCCATTATTTTGATTATCTAACTGCCAACCGGGAGGACGAAACTTTCGGTGTACCATAGAAATTTCTGTGGACCAAACAATTTCATCAGCTTACCAAAGGTGTGGCACAAACGCCCTCTCGATAGAACACTATCCTGCAGAGCCAGGGAAATTAACACAAAAGTAACATCAGTTGCCATTACAAAACGTCCTAATGAATTCACCGCGCCTCACTGTTGAATGTACCCTCTCAAATAGGTCTGTTTTAATCCCTGAGATAAAAATAGTTGTTCGTTCCACTATAGGAGGGTTAAAAAACTAGTGGAAATTTTAGTTATTGTTCTGACTTGAAGGTCCCCAATGGCCTTCACTGTGCGCACCAGAAACTTACTCAGATATCCCAAGTGATCTCTAATGTGACCAAGCATAACTGTTTAAATTCTATGAGACCATGTTAATTGCTTGACATAATCCTTCCCCGTGTGCTTAAAAATATTTGTCTGTTTCATTAAACTCCCGAATCTAAATCCAGGGACTTTTAGGAAACAGTGGTGATTATTGTCCTATACTTTTGGGTTAGCTGTACACTTTTGTTTCATGATCAGCAACTGAATCACAGGTTCACTTTACAGCGTCTTGTGATGAACTTGCACAATTAAAACGGTAGTGTAGGAAACGTTCAAAAGTAAACGAATATTGGTCAAATGGCATGCCTGAACTACGGCTAACTGTATTCTCAAAGATGTGAGCGAGCGTCGACCTAGAAGCTTTTATCGACTTTGATTGAATAACAGATGGGAAAAGATGTATGTCGTTATGACAAAATGTGATATTCCTTTCATGACATTTCAATTTGTTTTCAAGATAAGTTGACTCTGACTTGTCTGCTTCTAATAAACTTTGTTTTGTCACCAGGTTTAGATGAAAAAGCTTGTTGATTTGGTTTGTCAAGAAAATCCACTCATGCATATTCACTCCATTTTACAAGTAATTGGACAACCACATTTTTGTCTACCCCACTCACTTATGGGGAAAATGACTACTTTTTCTGTGGATACAAATAATCTTAAGTATTTTTAGTTTTAAATACTGTTCATCGTTCAGCAGCTGAAAGAGCAACTCCTAGTAATGTGTCAAGTTTTCTTTTTTCAAACCTATACACCACTTCATTGCAAACAGATTAATGAATATGATCACCGTTTTTCTTGTATGTATCGTTTGAGCATAACATTCTTCACGAGATGAAAGCGCAACTATAGAACTTCATTCTGCAAATGGCAAACAACGACCACAATTTCATTTCCCTACAAATTCTCCAAAGAATTCAAATAAAATTTACATCCGGGGTATACACAGTCCAGCTCGTTATATAAAGGTCCTACTGTGTAACCCACATATTTGTCACTTTGATAGTATGAGTTGGTTGTTGTCCTGCTTTAAAAACTTAATTTTACTTAAGAATTTTTTCCCGAAACGTTAACACATGAAGTGGGAGTACGGAAACACGTCAGTGCTAACGTTGTTACCCTCCCAAAAAGGACGGCTCACGATTATTTTTGCGAATGAATGCCTACTCCTGATCATCAATAAGTATTCTAAAGAAGGGCACTGACTATGGATAATTTGGTCCCCCTTTCTCCAGTTCTGTGTGCTGCAACCATCTGTAAGGTCCACCAACTATTTTCACAAAGGGCTACATTCTTAATTCATCGGTAAGCAGCAGATTACGGTTTAATGACAGTCAGTTAATATTTGAATTTCTCGGAGTTTTCAGTCACCTGAAAGTGAAATACTCCCCAAGTTTACTTTAAAAGTTTCTGCCGAACAGCTGATATCCAAATGGCTTTTAACGTTACTTGTAATCAGTATCCAGTTTGAAGCATTTTTGCAACATTCCTCTTTTCCGTGGGACTGAAAAATTTTCCAGTGAACCTCGTCATTTCTCTATATCATCTACATTAGGAGTATTAATGTATTGATTCATTACTGTCTTAGATTATCTTACTCGGTTTATAAAATCTCGATAGCTTTGTTGCACTATCTGTCAAACTCCAGAATGTCACACTACTAAGTAAGCTTTCCGCGATTTAAAACCAGTTGTGACCGGTTGCTGAGATGAACTCAGATGATACATGGCTTACAGCCGGATGCCAGTGCAGCTGCTGGAGTCGAATAAAAAAGAACACGTTAAAAACTGTTGTTGCTTTTCAATTTAAAATGTCATAATTCACTTTGGTCAGAAGTGTGCCCAAGCTGATGAGACGTAATGACTTTGGCTGATTACATCTTTATTTTGCCTGTGGTGGTCAAGCAAAAACGTGGTCACAAAATATGAAGACCTTGACTGCTCCACTGAGCAACGTAGGTAGGTATCGCCTGCCTGGATGGGGTCCTCGTGATCACCCAAACCGCTGGTTAGAAACGCTATCCGAGATGGCGATGTGTCGCAGTCAATGGCGTACCTGTATCCATACCATTTCTAATTCTTCCTGTTAATCTTCTCTCAATAATTTTCAGCCTTCTTAGTAAAGTTTTCTTCTAAGATTTTCCACCTCACTGTTGAGGTGAACGGCGGCCTGAGCCACAGTACCTTTTGGTCAGGCTCATGGCTGTTATGATGATGATGATGATTGTTATGTGTATTTTTAATTACATACGCATGGTGAAAAAGTATAGTCTCTAATCCTTGTATACAAGCGTGAAGTGTGAAACCTTTTAGCTTCCGCATGGTTATAAAACTGTGCTTACATACTAATCGGAAACAAACTGTGTTGCTAGAATCGTGGTTGGTGGACACACTGTCAATTCTCAAGGCCTGTCAAAGTAATCAGATGCTACATACTTTCAGCTGATACCGCTGTGAACGAGTTTTCAGTCGCGAAGTGCAGTCTATGACATCAGCCTTGGGTTTTGCGCAATCTTAATATTATCCGATTTTTACGGCTTGTACAAACTTCCCTTTAGCTGTTTTACATTCTTGTAGACCGTTTACAATTCACATAACCGAGGTCGGCTACTGTACTGATACTATGGAAATAAAATTAATGTCATCTAACCCCATATCCATACATTTGTAAATAGTATCTGTTCGTTGTATAAGTCAACAGTCCGTCTTAAACAGTGGTAGCGTCAGTGAGCAACGGGAGGTTCGTGATCGATACAGCCTAGCTACACCCTGCGTACACTCTGTGAGTGAATCGATTTAGGTAGCTAGACTTTCAGGTTGCGTTCCGTGCGCTTTTTCATCAGCACATGACCACGTGACCCCGTGTGTTTAATGGACCAGTGACCAAATAACGAGATAGATCAGCCGTGAGAACTGCCAGCATAAACGTGTTTGTACTAGTTCATTTTGGACTTAGTTGGTATTTTCAGCGGACGCATAAGTGAGGTAGTCCAAACTGTTGGTGCTCATCGTTGAGATTTTGTGTGTGTGTGTGTGTGTGTGTGTGTGCAACTCCGGTGACCACCGTCTGCACCCTCTGTTTTGATCGATTTTAGCGCGTCTACTATGGTCGTTATGTGGCCACGTGCACACAAGCGACAACAGGTCACCTATTTTCTGTTCAAGGTTGTAGCCTGTGATTAAAACGCCAAAACCGAACCGCACATGCTGCTACGAGTGTCATTCATCGTAATCGCAATGTGACATTCCTGCCTCATTACGGGTAAACTTGTTATCAAACTATACAGGGTATAGTTGAAATCCGATTAAATTTGAGTACGGAACAGTGGTATTTTTTCTGTCATACGTAATCCAATTTACTGACACAGAACTCGCTTGTTCCTTCGTTGATAAAACGAGTTTATCAGCAAGAAACTTTGAAGTCTTATTGCATTATGCACCTACTGTAAAGACATAAGAGACAACAGACATATCAAAGTGAAGTTATACAAAAATTGCATAACAGTGAGAAGTACCAACAGAAAAATTATCCCACACCTACTAAGTTAGTGAATGCACATTGTTGTGACCTGTAAACTATCTCAACAATTAGCGCTATAATGTAACGAACAACGATGTACTGTCTGACAGTTACTGTGCTAATTACCCTCTCCAAGATTCTAACCTGGAACCACCATCGTTCACCTTATTTGTGCCGGAACTCTAGAACTTGTCAATTCCCCGCTGTTACTGTTTACTAATTACGCAAACTGTGATACAAACTGAACATTGAAAAAGAAACCTATGCTTCTTAATGAAGTGTAGCAGTTCAGCTTTACTGGGCTTCCAAAAAAAGCGGCTACCTTGTATATCTAACTAAAGGGCAATGCACCTCCACCAACTGCTCAATATTGGTAACTAGATGACCATTAATATGTGGATAGAGAGTCTCAGACAAATCGTCTCAAGTGATCTGAACCCCTTTCCAAACTGCGCCTCAGTAATAGAAGAAGATAACTTCCCACGTGGCGTGTTTAACTGTTCAAGAGGTTTCATTCTTAGATTTTTTCGATAGCATTCTAACCATTTGTGAGTGCAAATATTCGAGTTAAATTTTAAAGCGTCACAGCAGTAGATGATTAGATCTATTCATCTTACCAAGAAAATCAAAATAAGAACAGTAAAGTGGCTTAATACTTTTAGTCCGTTATCGTATCAGGATAAGTCACAAATATTTTTCCACGTTTCCTCGATATATCGTATGTGACTTAAGCATCTGTCTGATAGTTGTGAACAGTGATGGTGTTGTTCGTAGCTCAGGTTGATGGTACTGGTATTCATATGTTCACCGAGCTTGGCATTTAGGTTGTAAACGTTTTATCACCAAGCAACGTGACATCATCAGTGCTCTAATGAGAGCGAAACCCGATTCTAGTGCTTCTGCTGTTCGAAAAGGGCCGACTGGAAAGTCTATGGGAATGCGACAGCTGCGTTCAATTGTGGGTGATGTTCAATCTATATGAAAATCAAAATCCCCTATTACCTTGATCTGTTGAGAGAGTATTGCTCATTGACAAACTCAAACACGGATTACATTCACATATTCAAGTTACCTACCAGACATTGTTTACAGCTTGTCCATCAAAAGCTTGTTGGCAGTTTGAGGATGTTTTCGGTATTCTACGGCTACCGCTAGTCATCTGTTTAATCGTTGCTTGCTGAGTTACGTTTTCAAAGTGCCTGACAAAATTCGGCTGAGTTTCAGTTCTTTTAAATGATAGACTCCTGCTGTTACCGTATCCCTACAGTTGTCTTATCTCGAGTATGTTTTATTGTTCATTATTTTGTCGTAGCAGTAACATACAGGTTCCGGTGTACATAAGCTTTTAACTCGAATACTTCCATTAAATTCGGTGGCCTCGAAATATTCTATAAATCATAACACTAACTTTCACAATAGAATATCGCATAGATGCTACTTTACCACTTCATTCCCTCAGAAGGAACACCATACCCGGATGTTTCATTAGTTACGAGATCTATCCGAAACTGTTTTGTGCATCAGTGTATACATCTGTTGTATGTTATAGGGAAGTACCTGCCCAGATGTGACTGACTGTACCAGTATATTTTTCTCCGACTTTCAGTTATCCACTGTCTAAGCAGACCGACATGCATTCCCAGATCACTATAAAATGTTGTTAAATATTATTATAGGAACGTCAAATAAGTAACGTACACAAAGTGAGGACAACATGAGACTGAGATCTTTCATGTAGATGACGTCACAATACTATCACAAGAAAGTACAAAACAGACGATGCTGTACGCAAAAGGTTCAGCTAATCACAATCGTAATGTGTACAAACAAGCCAGAAATAAGCACGCACGTATGCATGTACAAAACTAACAGGAGAAACAGATGTTCACTGAGTGAGAATGTTTTTTTCATTTGTTGTTGAATACCCCAGAAACTTCAGACGAAAGCTTGCTCATGAACGGTTCAAACAGATAAATAACGCGGTTTGGATACTTAGCCAGCACACGCGTTTCTTCTCACAAACCGAAATGGTAATTGATTGCCTGTTCATATGCGTTAGTGCGGTTCGGTGCACATTAATATCCAATTGCGTAACTGAAAATAGACAAAAAATTTAGTTGTACTCGCACGAACAAAAGAGAGTATGCACCTAATTCCATTTTCTCTTAGGGTCGCTTGTTATTCAGTATTTAGGATACGTACATTTTCGTTACAATTTCTCAGTTTACAACTGTTTGTCGTTTCATATCATCAGAAAAGTAACCGCAGAAGATAAGGATGTTCTTATGTCGCACATTCGTGAGAATAACGATGTTACCAAAACTGATTTAAATCGATATGCGATACGAACTAATTTGTGAATATCAACTTGAGCATTACTCACGCTTAGTCATAGCCTTCGCATTCAGATAGACTTTCCAGTCAGTCTCTTTCGAAAAGAAGCACTAGACTCACGTTTCGCTCTCGATAGACCTCTTCAGTAGTGCATGACCTCATCACGGCCTGGATTACAGTTCCGACCGCACCTTCCTAAGGCAATAGGGTTGAACATTGCGCCACTGACGTCATAGTGGGCCCGACCAGATTACCATATTTGAAATTTCGATCATACCTACTTGTCATTAATGAGGTGATCGCCCGATTTTCTTGATAGAAGACAAAGTAACTGTTCACTCCAACCATACGTTCAAGTCTCTGACTGCATTAAGCTTGCTGGGTGATATTTTAAATTACTTATTGCGAAGACTGCGGACAAATGTGGGTGATGTTCAACCTGAAATCAACCATTGCCCCACCTGCTCATCACTAAACCACTAATAGTAGTGTAACAAAGAGGATGATACATAAACGGCTAATATTTGCTTCATGCACTCAAAATGAATAGATAATCAGGCGGAAATGAATGTAATACATAGACCACTAAGAATCAGTATGCTGTAATGATCCATACTGTCACCCAAGATGAAGCTATACACGCACGAAGTACCTAGTACAAAATACGAATGCGACTTGAGCCACGGTGAAACAAATCCAACTGGTAAGACGAATGCAACGACTAGAAGAGAATGAGCTGATATGCAAACCAAGGAATATAAAATGTAAGCCTTTTTCCTCAGTATTTATAGATATTTCACGACCTACATATGATTCCGTAGATAGTGACACAGTAAAAATAGGGTCTGATAATCATCAAGAAACCATAAAATTGATGGTAAACACGGGTTTATCAAGTAGCAAGAGGAAAAGTCAGAGTTGTAAACTACTCATCATGCTTACATACTATCTTGAAAATTATATCACTAGACTGTTCCCACAAATGTTTCTAACAAAAATGAGGTCACAACCGGAAAGCAACGGTAAAACATCTCCAACAAGACAGCCTCCTAAAATATTCCATAGTCTTGAGACAGTGTATAGCTTTTGGTTACAAATACGTTGATAAGAAAGCAAGGACCATTAGGACACTGGGTCCGAGTATCCATGGTCTCCTGTTATATCTTCAACTAAGGGATATCTGAGTAACGAAACCCTCAATGGCTGCGTCATTATCTTTATTGGTCCAACGTCGCACATTCTACATAAGTGGTCTGAAGATCCATCAGAGACCACAAGACGTGATAAACAGTGGCACATAATTCTCAATACATGATCCAGCTATCTAAACCTGCGTCTCGAGCAGCGAGCTTGCTTCCATCTCGCTGTCAGCAACGTCATCCTTCGAAGCACTTACGTCCCAGGTTGATTGTAGAACGCGTAAGTAGCATTACGTACGATGTATTCTACGGAGAAATTTCGACTGATCTCATTGGTTACTGTAAATAGATTATGATCACTAAGCGTGCGACAGTTCAAACACGTGTAAACCGGGAATGAGTCACTGGTTGCGATAAGAATAACACACAGAAGCAGATGTACGCTAGTCATGTTCGAATGGGTCGTCATGAATTGAAACTTTTTAGTATGCCGCTTTCTCTTGTCTTAAGCTGACTACCTATTGGCTTCCGTCTATTTCCGTGTGCTTCGTTGTTAGATCGATATTGTCTGCATTGATATTTCCTCACTCGACCTGTTTGAAGTTTGAAGTTTTTAAACTTATGACGACCCATTCAAACATGACTGGTTTGCTTCTGCCTTTGTGTGTAATTCTTATTGCAACCTGGTTTACAGGTGTTTGGATTAACGCATACTTAGTGATCGTAGTCCGTGTATCGTAAAAGATGAGGTCAGTTGAAATGTATGTGCGGAATATACTTTGTGAATTCCCATTTGCGCGTTTTAGACGTTACTCTTGTTTGTCCGCTTATGTCAAATGATACGTGTGACTGAGTATAAACAAAACGCTGAATTGACTTCTACTAACAGTTCCGAAACGGTGACTAGTGGTACTCAAGTTGCAAGGAAGGATACGGATCCGAAATTGTGTTTGCTGTTTCCTAAACCCAGTTTCAAGTAAACAGTTCCGAGGTTAACCATGTTTTTTCCTTCTCAGGACTAAGCTTTATAGTTTTCGCGTATATCGGTTTATTATCCTCAGACAGATGCAGGCTTTATATAGTTCACTGGCAACTTGAGTGTTTGAGCGTTCCAACCATGATTACTCTTGTGGTTCAACTGACACACAGTCCAGTATGTTAAAAAATGGCAACCATTTTTACAGTTAACTGTTAAAAGTCTCACTATACTCAGTCGTGTGGACGAATATCATCAGATTTTAGGTTGAATTCCCCCTACATTTGACCGCAACCTCCGAATTCACATAAGTTATTCGGCCGACTCATTTTAAGTGGAGGCACTAGGCTCTAGTTTCTCCATTACTGGAGCTAATCAGTAGCACATATCCTTGTCTGGGCCGGACTTTACACTGTGGTCGTCGTTTTTCTGGGACTGGCTTGCTAACTAGAAAGCCATTAATCTCACAGTAAGTGTGGCCGGTTAGTCATATCGTAGCAATCGACAGCAACCATGGATGAATAGTTGGTCAAACTACCCGAATGCTTCGAACTGAGAAAAATTCAGAGGTGCTCCGTTCGTTCTAATACGTAACTATGTGAACCGAAATTTCCCAGATGGATTGAAACCACAGACTTGACTAAACCAACTGGGTAACAGTTTAAACTAATGACTGTGTTTCAGGGCATTTAGGTAATTTAAAATTGATCACTATCCACACTTGACTATAGTCTTCGAATTCGGATAAGTTTTTCGACTACTTCGTTTCGATGTATTCATTGTTTTCCATTCCACTTTTGTAAGCGTGTGAACAAATATCCCTATCCATCCGTTAACTCGAATATTCAGTTGTTCAGCCCCTTGTCTCTTTCCACACGTTTTACTGCTTGTTTTCGTCAAGATAACTACCAAAGCCAGACAGCCTTTGCTAGTGATTAGTTAGTCACAACTGGGTGGGATGACCGCTCAGTGGCCTCGTTTAAACACTCACAATGTTTTATGAGAATTTCGGAAGCAAACCTGTTTTGTTAATGGATTATTTTGTTCCTGGTGTGATTTATTTGCAGTTTATGAACATGGCTGTAAAACAGACATCTCTTTGTTACACTTCTTTTGCAAACAGCCTTTCGTTAACCGGTCCCACTGCTTTGGTCACAAGCAGTTAGTATTATGGTCGTCATGTATTAGATCTAGTACTGTCCAACCCGTCAGCCATAGCGGGCTTCGTAACCCAAATAGCCGTTTGTTAACGGAAGTATAGGAATCAATGTCATACCGGTCCTCCATTTTTTGTCAGTGTCCGTGACCTAAAGAGTAGCATTTCAGTATGATTGTGAAATCCTTTAAGAGGCTGTCTTGTTGATGATGTCTTACCGTTACACAGTACATGCTTTCTGGTTCAACATATGGCTGGCTTAACTTGAATACCACCAATACTAAACTGTGGCTTCCACATTCTACCTGGCTGTTTTTGGAAAAATGAAACAACAGGCTTGCGCCTCACTCTTGTTCGAATTCATAGGCAGTGTTTGTCCTTGTCTTGACAAGAATTTGAACTCAAGCAACCCACTCAATAAGCGACCATGTTGACCTCTACGCCACCGACTGCATGTTTACGACCGCATTATAGTTGTAAAATCTTATGCTCATGTCATCACCAGCCATCACTCCGGTTACAGTTGTGTATGATCGGGAGCCCTGTAGAATACATAATAATACATTTGGTTACAAAACAAGGATGTTTACTTATCTTGCTGTCAGTGTGTCTCCAGGATCAATTTTGCTTCCAAGCAGACGCTGGGTAGCTGAAATTTAAACGCACATCAAAGGCTGAAATTCACATTTCAGAGTAGCTGCATCGCTGCTAAATAAAACATTTTCAATTCTTTCACTCATCATCCCAAGAGTTTTACTAAACCAAATGCAACGGCCGAATTGGATGAACGCTTGATATGTTGGAGAACGTTTCAAAGTGATAGTCCTTTACCAAAACCTGGGTAATACAGTCTATTAATTCCGGTCACCTGAAAAAAACGAACGGCTTTATCAAACTAAAAGTGGGTGTCATGCATCCTCCAACCATTAAATGCACTATCTTTCGCTGAGGTGGCTGTAGTGCACACATAGGGACACGATCATCAATTGGATCTTGTATGCCAGTGAACTAAGCTTTGCTTTTTCGGTACTGATTGACACTCATGAATTCAAGGTGTCCTCTGGTTTCGGTCAGTTTCTATCTCTGCCTCTTCACTCTATATTGCCTTCCTTTCTTCCGGTTTCTTCTCAGAATCGTTTGCAACCCCTCTCAGGCCATCTTTCAGCGTTTGTTGTTGTGTAAGTGTACATAGTTCTTTACACGACTTGCCTTACTTGTAGTCATTGTTCAAGTGTGTATGAAATAGCAAATGAGGCTGTCGAAGTGCTTTTATTGAGGGCGTTTCCATTTATCAAGACTGTTCGAAAGGGATATGGGAGAATGTAGCCACTGTTGTGTGACATGTCAGATGCGGGGTGAAGACTGTGGAAGACTCGTTGCTTACTCAGGATGAATACTAAAGATAACACTTTCGGCATTGAACAATCTCAGTTTTATTAGGTTTCCATGGATTTTTTTCATCATCGAGAAACAGCTGCAAAATCAAATAATCCTATTAGTCCGGAAGCTTCAGCTTTCTAGTAATTGGTTCTGCTCTGCTTGCAAACTGTTTGTCTCAACAAATGACGCGCTTAAGCAAACTTTTACTCACTATTTTGTATGGTGCATCGGATGTGGCTCCTAAGTCTCATCCTCATTGGTCATTGTGGTGACACACCAGCTTGCTCAAATGACCGACAATAATTGGTTGTGGTCTTACGCGAATCACTGGATGACCTTGTATCAATGATTTCGTCCAATTCAATCCGTTTACAGTTATTCAAATTCGGGACCGTATTACTGGTGTTCGATGTCGTTAGTACTGCACTACTTGGGTCACTGCTGTTCACAGTTGTTTATTCCAAAACAGACTAGTGTTACCCAAACCCCCGATGACATCAGCTGCATTCTGGGAATAGTCCATATGTTGAGTTTGTGCTGGAAATGAGTCAAATACAATGAAGTGCCTAACGGGTAGCAAGTCAAGTGTACGTGGATTAAAGGATTCCAGTAGGATTGAGATGAAATTTGATATAGGTTGCGATAACTACATTGAACACTGCTTGTATTGATTTCCAGTTCAGAGGCAATAACCCATCGACAGCTGTTTGACTGTAAATAGTAGTTACAAGTGGTTATGGTGTGAACCACCGTTTACTGTTTGTTGTTCACTACAAGACTAACGAAAATCCGGATTTCCCTGCCCAAGATGTTCATTAGATTTCAGCTTGTATTATCTTCCACTATTTATCAGTAATCAAAACATTGAGCAGCAGGCTTAGCGAACTCTGTCGTAAAAATTCTAGATGGTGAGGTTATCGAGTGAACTTACTAGGCACTAACTGTGTATCGCAACGAAACGATCGGGCAACCGAATAATTGCTCGTAAGCAAAGCGGTCAAGCGTACGCATAATCTGACCATAACCAGTGTGCGCTCATTGACATCGGAGCCAACATGTTTGTCAAATGGGAACGTTGACCTGACAGTGAGCGTACGTGACAGATGCGGTCCACTGTGAGTGATATCCAATTTCAGTCACACTCCCGTTGTCGGTCGTCAGTTAGCCTCTACCTAGATGAATAACCTGAATCTCATGTTTCCAGTGCAAAAAGTTTACACCCGCGGTAGCCAAAATATGAAACGAAATTTCGGAACAACTTGTGGGCAATCGGTAATTTGTTTCAATGGTGACGTCTCTCTTCCGACACAGAAGCTTATTCAGACCTGATGAGCCAGATGAACCCAGAAATCAATTGGAGTACGACACCATGATCAAGTATTCTGTAAACGCTTGTCACGCGTTAGACGCAGGCCATCAAATTGATCCAGAGAATGTTGGGATGATTAGATGAGGGTACAGAAATACACAAAAGGATTTAGTCGCACAGACCATCGAAATTGCAAAGAACAAATGCATTGTAAATAAAGTTGATGGAGCTGAACTCTCTACCCCATGACGGGCGGTCTTGAATCAACCGAAGTGACTTACAATGATGGCAGGATGAGACGGTAATCGTCAAAGATTAAGACTATATGTTCCTTACTTACTTCCCCTAACAAAAACTGGCGTGTCGACCTATCTATCTGATAGACCATATCGATTTCATTTCTGTCTAGCTGTTCACTTGTCCAGGTGATCTGCTGTAGTTGGCATTTCGAATCCGGTACTGACCCTTCTCTACGTATACTTGACTGATGACTTGTTACCTTCTGCTTCTTCCAGTTGCTTACGTCTAGTCTGCCTTGAATACCGCCAAATATGTTTGGTTCATGTGACCTAAAAAGCATATTCCAAAAAATAGCGTTCTGCTTACTTGCAGTCTATTGATTAAGGTCGGAAATGAGGAAATGTGGAAACATGCTGGTAGAACGGTGTCTTTCTACTCTTCAACCTACAATGCCACACTAAAATACGCACATTGCATACAGTTACGTCAACAGCATAGATATGCTGAAGCTGATTAACAAGAACAAACACGCCAATTTAAGTGGTGGCTTTGTAGCTCAGCTGGTAGAACATTTGCCGCTTTTGGGCACGTTGTTGTTGTCGTGGGATCGAATCCGGCCGAAGTCCAGATTTTTCGCAATTGGGTCTCTCCTAAAGCCAACTTAAGTAACCCGAGTGCTAATGAATGGTGAAAACCTCAAAGTAACACAAACGCAGTGACGGTTTAGGCTGATCGTCATTCTGGTTTACAATAAGCAACCAATAATCGGTGACCAGTGAGATACTTATTTAAAGGTGTTCATTTAAACCGGTAGGTGCGCCGAGCTCAGTTAGAAGGCTGTCTGGAGCGAGTAAAGAATCTTTCAGTATAGTTTCGGGAATAATGATTGGATCAGCCAAACTATCGAAGCCAGCATCGTTCTGAAACTGGGGCAAACGCTTGGCGTAATGAATGACTGTCCATACAAGTAGTTAACAAAAATGCTTATGTATAAGTTAACACATCTAGCATAAGGTAAGTTGAATTGACCGACCTGTCTGACAGATTAAATCGATTTCATTTCTGTCTATCTGCTCACTCGTCCACACGATCTGCTGTAGTTAGTACTTCGAACCCGGTGCTGACTCCCCTCTATGTCCACTTGTCTCATGGCTCGTTACCTTCCACTGCCTTAAATTCTACCAAATTTGCAACTGGTCCGTGTGGTCTAAAGAAGCTTCTGTGTCGAAAATGAAACGTCACCAAAGGAACAAATTATCGATTGTTCAGAAGTTTTTCTGAAATTTCGAATGCTGAATCGATATCAAGCATATTCCAGCCGATGAAACGAAATGTTTTAAATGATATTCCAAAGCTTGCTTATCCTGTGTGAATAGCTGAACCCTTAGGATAGTCTACGAGGAGAGTTAACTTCGCGGTAGGTGACGAACAACTTGAACCAATCACTTCGCGTCAAGATGAGGTTGAATAGGCCAAACAGGCCAAGTGATACTCTACAGTTTTGAACAAAATTCATGTAACTGTTGCACAGTTTTACTAAATAGGTTTCGCCCATCTCTGACAACTTCAGCCAGTGTTGCCAGATCCTTTGAATGGTTCTTGCTGCTGTCAAAAATCGCTATACTAAACGCCAGTCGGCAGACATTGTGTTGGTCTTCTCATTTCACAGTTATTCACCTGCCGAAAAATAACCTTCAGCAGACTGATTTTTCTGATTGAAGGCAGACGTCTGAACTTTCCGTGATTTACTGAGCGTTGCAATTTTTTTATTGCGGAAGTGGAAACGACTTCGTTTGGTTGACTGTATTTATGTGACACGACCATAACCACCCATATGAAACAGATCTAACTTGCCATTTTGTCCACTCCCCTTAGTGATTTGTCAAAGTAGGTGGTCACGTAATTTTACTACGGCCAGTTTCCTAAATTTCTGATTATTTTAAACACTGGTAAATTGCTATAAATATATTATGACGTAGTAACCTGGAATTACTTCTGAACTGTTAGACGGTGATGATGGCGTTTTTCATTTTGGTCATATTATAGTTTTACCGTAATTTCACAAATTTCCCCTTTCCACAACAAACCACTAAGCCATTAGTCATTATGCTTAAAGACAGCTGTTCATCCCTGACTAACAAACTCTTTCAAAGCAGGTGAACGGGACCCACATCTGGGATAATTCAGGTTGATAGAACATGAGTACCTACAGGCATCCGAAGATACTGATTCACATGTCAAGTATACGTTGACAGAACTCATTATTGTACTCGAGTTGTCAGTATTGATAAAAATGAGGGTTAATGAAAGCTGGAAAGAATTGAATTTGATATAATGACTTAGAGGGGACTGTCAACAAATCAAGTTATCTTGACGGTAATAAGTTGTTATTGTAATCTGGCAACAAACTTTCAGTCATAAAGGTCCTGCCTCCAAAGTAACGAATAGTTTAAAATATGAAGTAACTGTCTTCCGTGTTTTGGAAGAACAATTACTGGCCTTGAAGCCGCCTATTGCTGCTGTCTGCAACTTCGTATATTTGCACCACACTTATTGATATGCGTTACACGGGCTCCGTTACAAGCCGCTTTCAAGCTGTACTGAGGCATCGGGCCGTGAAAGAATGACTTGTTCTGTTGAAAGGTGAATAAAGTGATCGTAGATATCTTCGATACTGTTCAGATCTAGTGAACTCGCTGTTCAGGGAAGGGAGTGTCCTGCTTTGAACTATCATCCTGCAAGAATCGGTGACTGAACTATGTAAATAAGATCCCACAGTATGGCTACACACATCTTCAATGACCATTCAATTTGCTTCCGTCGTCTGTGTGAATTGCTCCCATTGTTTGAAACTCCCGCCGTCTTAAATAACGGCATGTGTAAATCTTATGGTGAGTGATTTTCCCTCCCCTGTCTGGGCGAACCCTTCATCATGTGGCAGCAAAAGAACCGATAGCTCAATACGAGTAACTCCCTGGAACAAAGTTGCCTTAGAAATCTTTGATGATCAGCCTTGAAGCGTGGATACTGGAAAGTAAATTTTCCACTTGCCTGGTCACTTTCATCAGACAGAAGGTCTGGGTTGAGCGTACAACTTAATACTACAACGATTTGACAACGTTTCAGACACGTGATTAAGTATCCACGCCGTTTCGTCTAGAGACCACCGGGCATTAAGAAGTTTGAAAACACTGAGTTCCCTTTATCCGGTTCAGTACTAACATAAATCGTGAGATGTTAACACTTTGTTTGCTCTTTTCAGCCACGAGTGTGAAACATTGGAATATATAGGATATAGATATAGCAACAACAGTAGAAATAGTCAGCGACTGAGTTTACATGAAACAAAGACTGTCGTCAGGTCTGGGGTGAACAATTTGCATGAATCCACAGTTCAGGCACACACACACATAGCCGGATGGCGAATAGTGACTAACAGTGTCTCGGAGAAAGCAAGCAGTTTAGAATTTCAACTGCACAATACTACGTTAGTGGAGTCAACAACGTGACCTGTTTCCATGATGTGTTTTGTTATTGCCTTTTGCGTCATTGCGCCTACCAGTAATTTAGGCATACGCTCAGCCATTCTTTATCGTAAAAATCGACCTGTATTGTTTACATAGACGTCACTTCAATTGATATACTACATACGAGACAGAACATTTAGGTAGATCGCGATTGTGAACAAACTGAGCAACAGTCCTAGTTGCGAGTAGTAACCGCGATTCAACAGCAGGGTATGTGTGAGTTAAGACGGATGATAATTTTCGAGTGAAGTCAGTTATGATATGGTAGTCTTTGAACTGTAGGTTTATAAACATCTGCTTCTTATGAACCGTATAGACGGCAGACTTGATCAGTCTTTTCTGGTTGTAAATAGTGACAAACTTTTCCGTATATCCGTTTACGACAACACCGCCTTTAATCTCTCCTCCTCTCTTTTCAAGTGGTCAATGGTGCAGATCGGTTAGGTTCCGCGAAGCAGAGTTCACACCAGACCTCATTTACAGGTATGTGGCGCGACAGAGGAAAATTGTAAATACTTACCGTTCCAGGTGACCTTGTGGTGCACTTAACGTTGTAATTTGCCATCCTGCTCTCTGGTGAGTGAAATGTTTAGAAAAGACAAAATGTCGTTTGTTTCTTCTTTACGAGCGACAGAGGGATTAGGACGGACGGAGTTAAAAAAGTTTGAAAGTGAAACAAAAGAATTCGTCTACTGACGTTTGCTGTACCGTATACAATTTCGTCACCATGAACCAAACACTCATTTACAGCCTGTAATTTGTCTTGAATGCTGTCTAGTTCACCTGTGTTTGATTCGGCATCTACTCTACTTTCAGACCTCTTTCCATACTAGTCCATGCTCGAGAAGAGTGGTGATTTCAACTCCATATCTTGTGAATCAAAGCAGTGATTCTCAGCGTAGGCATTCAGATTATCTAATACAAATCGATATCATGGATAATCGGCAATGAGATCGAACCATATACCTGCATTAATTAGACGTCTGGACCGAAAGTTCCATTTACAACTAAGTACTACCCAGTTATCTATTAGAAACTTCAGCTTTGTTGGAAAGGATTGTCTTGATGAACAGATGCTCTAATCCATTCGAGAAGAAAATCGATATAGCCTTCAGCTTGGTGAATCCAAAATCGGCAACTTCAGGTCAATGCATTCAATAACGTTTAGTCCAAAAGCAGCCTACTTGAGGTCAGTAATTTTGATGTTCTGAGCAGTTTATTGTTTCCATGAAGTACTGAACTCTCTATACCGTTCGTCTCAACATCTTCCGGCTCAATCAAATAACCCGTGTCTCGCAAGTGATCAGTACTTTTGGAACCCCTATCCGGTACTTGATATTAAGTTTGATCTTGCGTCGAATCACTAATCTTCCTCCGGTGTTTATCAATTCAGTTTTGAATCGTCTTTTGATCAATGTAAACTTGATACTGCGTACAACCCTAGGTATGCAACTGTTAGGTCTAAACTGAGCATCCTGGTTGAGCCCCATGCCGTCTGTTTCTGAGAAAAAGTTTTCTTATATACCTTAACATAACGTTTTCAGGTATATTCCGATGTTGAACCCTTGTAGGAACTAACTTCCGTGTTTTCTATACCCTCAGCACCTTCATTACACGGTTAAACATTTCTCGTAGCTTTTCTTATGGAAATCATTCAGTTTGGTGTTTCCGTATGTTTGCAATGAGTGTCGCCTTCTTCATCAACCTGTTATCGTTTGTTTCATGAGCAATTTAGATTGCTATGTGTTGAAATGACCCCTGCAGCCGGGAAAGCAAAATTCTTGACTGGAAAACGAAGAGTTCATGGTGAGCCAGGTTAGTATAAACCATTGTCTGTGTTACAAGTCACTTGCCAGAAACAGATAAATACCTAGTCAAACGAGTCTTAGCAAACGGAATGAAACGTTCGTCTAAGAACGTACGCGATAGACTGAAAGAAACATAGACATCATTAACATGTGAAAACGAAACAATTAAGATTCAGGTAAACGGCGCTTGTATGTTTTCTAAACATCGAATTAGGTGCGTAGTCATCGTAGTACATGAATGGGTAACAAGAGACAGCAGAGTTGCGCAACAGATGGTTGCTGTCTCCAACATTATGCTTGTTTATACCTGTTCTATGTAAGCAGGTTTGCGTCGCGACAAATGGTGCTCTCAGATGCTGTTCTAATCTGTGAACTAAGTAGCCTGGAGCCATCAGTTGATACATTGATTCGTACAGTATCTAACCTATTGCTTATCTAAAATAACCTCAAGTTTGACATGGATTATTTGGCCTGAGGATTCTGCTGAGCACTAAGTGAAAGACCATTACGGTGATATAAGTAGTAAACAAATACAGGTTACAATTCATGGGGAGTATTCCGCCAATTTCTAGGTTTTAGGAGCGTGAATCAACCTGACATCTGACACACTTTCTTCAAATAATCAAAACAGCTACAGTGTTATAGTAACTCAGTTGAAGTTGCGATACATTGAAAATAACTCAAAAATCCTATTTTTTTAATGGCCGACAATTTACACGACTTTTATGAGTCTGCGGATTCTCAGTCGGTCTGAAGCATATTTCAACCAACTGATTGGTGAAAGAGCATTGATAAATGATTCAACTCAGCAAAGTTCGTTTTGGACACCAAAGATTTTTGGCACAGTTTCGTAAGTTTTATACACATCATGGACTGATTAAAAACCATTCGGTGAGCATGATGCTCACACTACACTTTTGGCATTTCACATAAATAACGTTCATCTCCACACTCTTCTCTCTTGAGCTAGACTATGAATAGGGTAAAATGGAAACTGAGCCCGATATTATATAACTAAATACTACATAACGTTTACTCTGGAGGGTGAGAGTTCCGTACCTCGATTCTGTAGCCGACCCCACCAAGCAATCCCATCAATATAATCTCTGTTTGAGGCTGTTGTGCCTTATTCTATAAGTAAGCGGTCTCATCCATCGGTTAGCCTGATCACTGACTGCAATTAAGACCACACAGTCAGCTGTAGCAGTTTCAAAATATTGCTCAGTAAACATGGGTGACCAAATGTGTGTGGCTGACAATAAACGCTTATCACTCAAGCCAAGACTCTGATGCTTTCTCACGGCTCTCAGCACCACACAAATCTTGTTAACCTGACGCATCTTGCTGACCTGCTCATAAGTATTTTAAGCAGATATGTCCATTTTCCACCCTAATGCGCTCAGTGCAGTCTGTCCTCGATGTCTGATTCTAACAACCTGACTCAGTCGATAACTGTTATGATCGACCATCGAAAACAACACCACCATCGTTTCTCAGTACAGCAGGACCAAGCGGTTCGCAAACATCGATAAGCGGATTTGGTGTGTGGCCACCCGTATTTGCCTAACAAACGGACAAGATGATCAAGTTTTTCTTTCCAGCCTCTGACCGGATCAGTTCTACTGCACTGGCGTTCCCTGCACATTATTAAGAGTAAGTTAATAACTGGTAGTGAATAGCTAAAGTGAGCACAGCAGTTTCAACAAATCAGTCAGTTTTGTTGCAGAATGGCATACGGGAGTGGAGTTTATCCATGAGCCACTATCTAGCCGATCACTTGCTAGTTCACGCGACCTACTAACGCACTTGCCAGTTGAATGTTATCAAGAAAACCAACCTTGCGTTTAGCAAACCTCATTTACGTGGTTACGAACAAAAACTGATCGGCCGGTGTGTTTTGACCTCTCCAACAATTTTCGAATACACTGGTTACTCCAACGTGTTTATGGAATCCATCAGGTAGTAATTAATTGTCTTCGGTTTTTACTTCAAGGAACACGTCTTCAAAGATTATAAACGATAAATATGAGATCGTTGACAGACAACAAGCTAAAAAATGGTGTCATTATGATGTGTACAGTTACACTGTGTTTCATGCGCTGTGAGTAACAATTCAGTTAAGATACCTTTCTTACAAATCGTGGGATGACGGTATGTGATCCTGTAAATTTATCTTTAGATGATGAGGCCGTGGAGGTTGTTGATGGAATGGTATACTTGAAATGGTGTATCAGCGGCGGCGGAGGTGCACGCAATTAAAAAGAAGCGCGCATCTTTAAGACTGGGACTTTATTTGCTAACCTAAGACACCTCTGACGACGTAGAACCATCTCTGTGATGTTTAGTGGTTGCTTATATAAAGCGACAGCGACTGCTGTGTTAGTCTACGGCAACGAAATTTGACCGCATAGAGTAGACCTGAATCGTCTTCAGGTATTTGACCACTGATGTCTGCGTCCGATCGTTCTTTTCGGATGGCACCAAATAGTAAACAACGGAGAGGTCAGGAAAAGGGTACTCTATAGTGATTGGTAAGCGAGTTATTTTGTTTAAATCCTACGTTTACACATACTTAGATTGTTGAACCATGCACTAAGGACGCAAGCTAGTCATCTGTCAAACCGAGCACTGTTTGCCGACGCTGCGGCCGACTGTTGCGAGGTGTACGGTGGACGGATGATGACCTGGCGCAAACAAACTAAGTCTTTCGCCAAGAAGATGTCTTCTGCAAGTCGGATTCATCCCCCGGCTGAAGGCGTTAGGCTAATCAAGCTCAGTGGCATAAATGTTGTCGTTGTTTGGCCGAGTTGTCTGTGAAGTGAGTGCACTTAATGACACGAGACTGTGAAAACGGTAAGGAAGCTGTCTTTATGATGACGCTTTAGTTTCACTTAAAAATCGGCTGTTTGTGTTCGCAAGGTGTAGGCACCTTCATATCGTATGTTTGAATGTAGACATAGCTATTTTTAGTGTTCAGGCCCCTTTCCCTCCCCTTCTTTTGTCCTTTCTCTCTTCCTACACAGGGTTTGCCTCTTTCTTTCCTCATAGTTGTGTGGCAGTTAAGCATCAGTGTGAACCATTAATCTGTTGCTGTCTATGATGATGATGACGATCCAGCTCATTATGGAATCCGCAAGGATTTTGCTCTCGCCCTTCAGGTTTTCAATTCATATCCATAATTCACTGGATCACCACGCTATCCAACACAAAACTGTAGCCACTGTAGATCGTTCTGGGCTCACCTATGGAACAGTTATTTGCGTAAATAATGTCAATCTTTCCACTTCCGTAAGCTTAAACCGCCATGGTTGATAATTCAGCTTACTTATTTGTGGTGAACGTCTTTGGGAAAGATTGTTTTTCCACCCACTTATCACAATAATTCGAGTATGTCATGTAATGTCCGTCCGTTTATCATCCAGACTATTCACACATCTTATCAGTCACGTGTTTAAAGCACGCGTGAATTTTTCGACTTTTCTGGACCCTTTTTACTTTCTTTGAACATAGGTTCCAGAGTGGATTTTTTGGGCTTCGATCAAAACCAAGCAATAAATTCGCATCAACGCTTCGTTTAACTGTTTCCCGTTGTATTTTAAGGATTTTACTTTTTAGAATCCTACGATGGATGAAAATGTTTTCAAGTCTCAGATCTTGTCTTTGGAAAGGTGGGGAAGTCCTAAAACTTGCCAGGGTTCTACTCAGTAATAGTCTGTGAATGCAACCGTTCTCTGTGTACTCCTGTTAATTGATGATAAGGAGATTATTTAGATCAATTGTTTTGCGTCTCACACAAAATGAGAGGTTCTGGTCTATTTCCCACTACTGTCTCACTTTCTTTGTGCTCATCTACTCATGTTGCTCGAATAATCCCGACATAATGAGAGACGTCAATTACTTTTGTGCAACATACTGTTGGTAATATATGAGTTTGAGCCATACGTGATTTATTCTCGAGTGGTTGCATTTGGGTAATGTCACCTTATGACTGTGTGTTGCACGACTGTCACAAACGTCTTCGGCCAGAAAACCAATAAACGACATCTGGAACATTGAAGCATTATGACAGGTATGATGGAAAACCACTCACCATTAGGGAATTGTAATGGCATTTGAGTAATGCCTCTTTAACATGTCAGTGGATTTTGGAGGCATCCAATTCCTCCCATCAAAAAATGGCAGTTTGAATTATGTGATCGGACAGGATGACTCAGGGATATGTCCACCTCTAACGTACTGCCGTTAGTGTTGATTAGCGTCAATTTGGAGTATGTACGTTCACTCCATACACAACTGTTTCCTCTACAACAGGTTTAGCAAAATATGTGACAGAACTATAGGTTTTCTCAACATATTCTGATCTCTTACGTGTAGAGCGTGTCACTGCTTTCGGCCGTTTCAAATGCCTTGGAGCAGCACTGGCCATCCATTCGGCTTCAATTTTATGGATGCACGCACCTCACACCGACCGGACTAAAGGTTTTGGTATAGAATGTGCTCATACATTTGGTAATATGGCTGTACACTCAGCAAGCCCAATTAATCATGCTCATTAAAGGCGGTAGTGGACTGCAAGTTAGAACAGCCATCGTGAAGAGGCAGGTCTGGTTCAAGGTCGATGATGCAACCTTTGCCTGTTGGATAACTATTGAAGGAAAATGATAACGAATAACAAACTAATGAACGGAATAGGTTAAAGTGCGATAAAACAAACTATAGTTGTATGATGAGTACCTCAAAATGGGAGGCAAATGGCTAAAATTATCTTTACTGTGTTCTTCATCATACTGAACTCACATGAATATCGTTGACTATTCCTTTAAATTCACTAACCGATAAGCGTGACAGACGAAGGCTTCATAGACTGAGTGGCTTATTCACTTCAATAAGTGTTTTCCTGGGGCAATTTACCCATAGACATGATACTGTCTTATCTTTAGGGACTAAACGATTTATCTGTTTCTGTGTCACTGGTGTGCCAAAGACTGGCTGATCATTGGCCTACTTCATTTCGGTTGGAACTCGGACTTTAAGCTGAACATCACCCACAATTGATCGCAGCTGTTGCATTCTCATAGGTTTTGCAGTCGACCCCTTTCGAACAGAAATACTAGACTCGAGTTTCGCTCTCATCAGAGCTCGTCAGTAGTTCATATCCTCGCCACTGCCGGGACTAGAACTCCGACCACGCTTTCATGAGGCAAGGATACGCACTGTTTACGAGCTCTAATGAGAGCGAAACTCGAGTCTAGTGCTTCTGCTGTTCGAAAGGGGCCAACTGGAAAGTCTATGAGAATGAGACAGCTGCGATCAAGTGTGGGTGATGTTCAACTTGAAATTAACCAGATCCCCGACTACTCATCAGGAACTCGGATTGTCAACCCTGTTGGATATTCATGTGAATGGACGTGGTATATTACGAATGCAATACATAGAGGGTTAGGTTCCAACACGCATGATATTTGCTGTCTCATACAGTAGTTAGGAGATAACTTGGGTTTAAACCCTTAATCGTATTATCGTTGGTCAGCGCCGTCCATACATGTGTGAGTACATTGATGAGCATAGACACACAGATGAATATTTATGTATAGACAATGCTCTTCTTTCCAGTTTTTACATCACAACGTTTGCTGTTGTGTGACATACCCAGTCAACCTTCCTAAAATTTGGCAAGGGCATTAACGACAACCATCCTGTTACCCCAGTGCGTGTGATCAGTAACTGGGTGTTGTTACCACCGAGCCACCGCGAGTTTCAAATGTCGTTTATGTCACTTCCACTGTTCTACCTCGCTTTAGTCATATGTCATCTGTCTGACAATACAACTGTAGATGTGTGTTCAAAACCCACTGCCTCTGCTTCCACGACGCACGGATTGGAGATTTATGAACAGATCAACAAGAGAAGCAATGCTACCTGAAGTGGCATATGTTACCGTCCTTTATCTCCAATCACTGTGGAGAGTTGAAATGAACATGTAAAAAACAGAAGAATGAATAGCATCTAATTTGCAGGTCCCGCTTACTAAAGCGTTACTGGAGGCAGACTGATTAGTCTGTGTTCATTGGTTGATAGGAAAATTAGGGGACCTATATACATCTTACTGGACAAGCAGTTACTCGGATCAGGTACTTTCAGTGACATGTCCATAGGGTGTTCCTGTCTCTCAGGACAAACTGCCTTTCAGTACTCGATACCGAGTCAAACAGTCTGATTCTGACATCGGTTTGTTCAGGTGCTGCGTCTGCCATAACCACAACCCCCCGGATCGATGGACAACCTGCGTAGTCAAATCAATGAAGGAGCGTGACGCAACCAGTCAATCAAACTACCGCCAACGGATGGACCAGTGACCTAGTTTCTCTGTCATAAGTCCGACTGGTAATTCTATCTAACACCATAAACCCCTAATATAATTGTACTGGCTTAAAGATGAATCATCGAAACCAATTATATCATTGGTCATATTAGCCTGCTATCCGACTGTGCCTTTCTCCTAGAATACCGAAAGGTTACTACTTCG